>PVHT021183727.1:18931358-18984139 GCA_004024745.2 Catagonus wagneri
TGATATTTACAGTTGCAACCAGCCTACAACTGGCTATCACCATTAGCTTTCTTATTTTTTATTAATATATCATATTATCATCTAATACAAGTTTTACTTATTTAATTATTTTACTGTCTTTATCTTCCTATTAGAATGTAAATTCAATGAGGAAAACATTCTCTCTCTCTCTTTTGTACTTAACATATCGTTGACTCTCATTATTATTATTTGGCATTTGAAGAAAAGGATAGTTCAAGAAATTTATGCAAAATAAATGTCCTTATAATAACAGTGCATTATTCCTTCTTTTTGTAGTTTGAAATAATACTGTCGAATTTTTACTATAGGGTTGTGTATATTGTCTTCTGAAAGTCTAGCTATTAGTGTAACAAAAGTATATAAAATCAAATAATTTTAATAAGTATGATGCATTCATAGAAATTTAAAATTTAAAAGGTATTACATAAGGACATATTAGTTATCCGTAAAATAATTTCATCTGTCCAAGTTATTTTATTATGATATTGTTTTTTAAACTGCCTTTTCAGAAACAGATAAAAATTAATCTGTATTCAGTAATGTACAAACCTCCTATAACCTTTTGCCAAGCTTTAGAAAAATTAGTATTATTGTCTTGTTCTTATCTTGTGGCTAGTTCTACAACTAAATCAATCTTGAGTTTGTTTTTAGCTCCCTGCCTACTTAGGTTTAGAACCAATCTATTATGAGCTGTCTGAGGTTCTTTTCTGGATCCTAAAGTAATCTCATCCTTAATGCTTTCATACAGTAGCCATTTAATCTTCTTCATAGAGTGGGCGGAATAACCTCACACTTTACTTTTCTAATAAAATGTTTCTTGGCTAAGAATTTCAAGTAGAAAAAGAACTGGACTATCTCATTCAGGCACACGTGAGGTACTTTTAAACCAATCAGCTCACCTGCAAATCAAATAATTTTTTGAATTGCTGGTTTTATATAATGTGGATAAAGACCTATATATTTTAAAAGCCTGTTTTTTACACAAATAAAAATGATATAAATTATTCTTACTTCCTCTGTGGAGATCTTAAAGTAAGCAGATTTTTTTAAATGAGTTCTTTCATCATACTGATAAATGTGAATAAGTCACTTAAACTTTGATGTATCAATTCCTACACCTAAAAAATGGAGAAGACAATAATATTTACCTCACATATTATTGGGAAATGAGTAATCTATGCTTGCTATATTATAAACAATTGTGCAAATACATGTTATATATTTCAAAACACCTCTTGGAAGATTTTGAGACTAAGAGCTTATTATACATTTGTTTTCTTAATTCACAGCTGATATGGAATGACTATAAAACTGCACTGTTTTATGGAGATCATTTTAGTTTTCCGGTAGTAGTGTCTGGTATATAGACTAGAGGAGTGAGAGACAGAAGAGGGACAGAAAGGCAGAGAGAAAGGGACCTTATTAAGTTACTTGATGATATTCAATATATTTAAAGTAAAGCAATACTTTATAGTAAATTAATACACATTATTTTTTTCACATTTTGTTTGATTTCAGAATACATTTTTTTTTCTTTTTAGGGCCAAACCCACAGCCTATGTAGGTTCCCAGGCTAGGGGTCAAATCGGAGCTGTAGCCAACATAAGATCTGAGCCATGTCTGTGACCTACACCACCCTCAGGGAAACGCCAGATCCTTAACTCACTGACTGAGGCCAGGAATCTAATTTGTGTCATCATAGATGCTAGTCAGATTCGTTTCTGCTAAGCCACTTCTCAGAATACATTTTTGTTAATCATATTCTTATATGTCATCATAAAGTCCAAGTTCACTGAATTCCTTATAATAACATGTCTACCTTTGCCAGAAGTACACACACACAAACACGTCTAATATAAAATAAATTTAAAGAGTTAAATGTAAATTTGGATACAATATTTCAGCATTGTTTCTCTATATTTAATCAAGCTACAAATGTTATTTCTCCAAGTTGAAATAGACAGATATGATTAATAAGATTTGATTTTAGAAAAATAATCTGGGTGTTCCCTTCGTGGCTCAGTGGTTAACGAATCCGACTAAGAACCATGAGGTTGCGGGTTCGATCCCTGGCCTTGCTCAGTGGGTTAAGGATCCGGCGTTGCCATGAGCTGTGGTGAAGGTCGCAGACGCGGCTCGGATCCCTCGTTGCTGTGGCTGTGGCGAAGGCCAGCAGCTAGAGCTCCTGTTAGACCCCTAGCCTTAGGAACCTCCATATGCCACGGGTGCGGCTCTACATAAAAAGGCAAAAAGGCAAAAAAAAAGAAAAAAAATCTAAATTTAACTGAGTAACCTGAATGTGTGGACTCTTTTCACTTAATTCACTTTTTCCATAATGTAATACATTTGTTCTAAATGCTTAAAACCATTCTATCAATTATAATTTTAACTATTAAGTATCATATACATCAAAAAGTTTAACTAAATTTACTAAATTTAGTATCCATCCATCATGACACCTCATCCCCTGTACTCATCTGCCCCTCCCCAGCATCTTACCTTCTGGTAACAACTCCTCTGTTCTCTGTATTCTATGTATTTTAAACCCCCAAATTTAAAGAGAGCAGATTATAACTGATCAGAGCAACATACTATTATATATGTAAATTAAGGGTATTCTTCTATAAATTAGCATCTTGAAAAGCATTAATTGTGATTATTTTCCTTTAAATAATTTACAGGGTCCCTAAAGAAAATTTTTTTTGTGTGAAATTAGTTCCTGTGGTTTTCACTCAGTACTACATCCTGCAATTAAAAGTGCTGAAAAAGGAGTTCCCATAGTGGCTCAGTGGTTAACGAACCTGACTAGTATCCATGAGAACAAGGGTTTGATCCCTGGTCTTGTTCAGTGGGTTAAGGTTCCGGCATTGCTGTGAGCTATGTTGTAGGTCACAGATGTGGCTTGGATTCTGCGTTGCTGTGGCTGGGGCGCAGGCCAGCAGCTGAAGCTCTCATTTGATCCCTAGCCTGGGGACCTCCATATATCATGGGTGTGGCTTAAAAAGAGAACAGACTCCCCCCAAAAAAGGAAAAAAAATAAACAGTGGAACAAGAATTCTTAATGAAAATACAAAATATAATATACTAACTGTAATGCCAGAAGTACCCACATAGTTCTCTTGTTCTCATGAAAGTTTGTCTACTGTCCTAACAATATACTTGAAGCTTTCCAAAAATGTCTGTCAGGAAATATTTCAAAATATTTATATATATCATATATAGCATAAATAATAAAATGAAAATTAATGCTTATAAATCATACTCAATGATTCACTCACTTCACTCCAATCATTTCTCAAAAATAGTGATTATTATTTTATATAAATAATATAAAATATTTATTGTGCTAATAGCATGATTACTTCATTAGGAAAATATTTGTAAAAATAAATAGATGGATTTTTTTATTTCATAGAAAATTTACAAAAATATATAATTTTATTAAGATTATGTTCAAATTATAAAATGATCTATTATATATAGAAAGACAATGGCATTTTTAAAGACTAATTTCCAGTAGGAAATGATTTGAGATCATCTTTAGAGGGCAGCACCTAACTAGGGAAAGAGGTATTCCAGGTTTAAGCAGGAATTTGATTACATATTGTTAACTGTTAAAATGGGCAGTTAAAAGTTGATAGACAATTAAAGTATTACTTATTCACAATTCCATATAAAAAGAGGCTAAATAACAGCATCTGGCAGTAACTTAAATTTGTAATACAGTTGAAAAATGAACTTTTTTAAACCTCACCAGTGGTTTAAAGCATATAAATTTTGTCAGTGAATATCAAAGCAACACAGCCTAAACTTCTCTTACTCCTAGCATAGTGATACATAGCAACTGCCATTCATGTGTTAACAACCATGGTTTATGAAAATAAGAGAGTAAGAATGTATTTCACCACTTAAATTTGATCATAGCAAAAAAAATTAAAAATATACAAATTGAGATGTAAAATGAATGCCTATATTTTTATACTCAAATGAGACTAGAATTTTAAAACATGGCTCATAAAACTTTTATTCAATATTAGTTGAACTAAAAATAGAAAAAATGATTGTTAAGATATTACACCATGAAATATTTTAATAATTATTAAGCATGCTCAAGTTAATGAAGTAATTTTTCCATTACTCCATGATTATTTAATGAGAATAGCTTCTCTATGCACAATCACTATTTCTGGAAATCTTTCATATGATAGAACGATCTTCTGAAATTTTCTCTACCTAATAAAAATCCTTTTGTAGACTTTTCAAACTATTAAGGACAAGCTAAGACAATTCAGTAACTGTATATACTGGATTCAATCATTTTAGTGTTTAACATTAGAGTTTAGGTGTGGTATTATACTTTTTTACAAATGAATCACTTCCATAATTAATAAATAATTTAATATCTCACCAGTGGATTATCAAAACTACTACTAGGAGTTCCCATTGTGGCTCAGCAGTAATGAACCTGACTAGTATCCACGAGGACCTGGGTTTGATCCCTGGCCCTGCTCAGTGGACTAAGGATCTGGCATTGCTGTGGCTTTGGTGTAGGCCAGCAGCTGCAGCTCTCATTTGACCCCTAGCCTGGGAACTTCCATATGCTGTAGATGTGTCCCTAAAAACAAAACAAAATGAAAACTACCACAGAGACCAAGCCCTTCATCCATTTATCATTCAGTTAAGCAAGTAATTGTGCTGAGCATTTCTAGGAGCTTAGATATACACTGATGCCCGAGACCTCATAGTATAGGCTCCTGTCTCAGGAAACATTAAGTTACCAGCCTTCTTACTTTACTTTTAGACAGGATGTATACGTGTGTGTATACATGTGTGTATACGTGTGTGTGCACGGCACATGTGTGTGGTACAAAGAAGCAGTTGTTCTAACTGCCCCATCATGGAAAACATCATTTCTTTAGCACAATGTAATAAATTTTATTAATAAAGTCTAATATTTTAAATAACTGGGTATAATAGAGAAGGCATTTTCTACAATATTCTGTGCTCATGCTGTTATTTATAAAACCATTAAAAATAATTTAGTATATTAACATGTGGGTAAAATTAAAAGCTGTAAGTATGTCTACACTATTCTAACCCCTAGTCTAATTATTCAACTTAATTGGTTGTTAAAGTTTATTAATAAAATGTAGATGTAACAAGCATAATAATTTTAAAGAACCTGTATTTGATTCACTTTTCCCTTTGCCCAGTTATTTAATTTAATTTTAATTTTAAACTGTAGTATTTTAAGGGCATTAGTTAATTATTACTAGTTACAGTGACTAGACTGGTTCAGATTTAAAAATCAGATACTATAGACTGGTTATTATGGTTATACAGAACTCTGCATTCAAATGAAGTACCAGGCATGCATGTAAAACTAAGATGAAGACGAAAGGTAGTTTTATTAAGACATATAACTCCATGAAAAAGGCAAAATCTTGGCCTTGGTAGGTTCTCAAATTTTTATTAAGTGACCATAAAATGCAGATAAGCCTTTATGTTGTCAAAATGTCAATTTTAATGCAATGCATGGAAGATCCAAAGCAAAACTTAAATTTGAATAGCATGATCTACTATCAAAGTATTTAAAAAGAGCAGAGGTATGCTTCGAGTTTATTTCATGCTCATCTTAGATAAATATCCCCACCAATTATGAAGCAGTTATTTTGTGACATGAATCAAAACTTCAGTCGGAAAAGACAATAGTGTTTGTTTGTGCCTTGATATTAGTCTGCAAAGCTAATTTATTTCTTGCCGTATTATTATTATTATATTGCATTACTTACCTTGAACGGGCTTCTCTTGTCATTAACTTTTGAGTTGCAGTATTTGTACTTTTAGGGTTATCTCCCTCCATTGCTGAATGTTGTGAAATATTATTTATCTAAATTGAAAAAAGCACAGGATTTTACTTATTAAAATATAACCAAAGAGGAAGTAAAAAACTGATTTTGAAACATATTTTTAAATAAATAATAACATTTAAAATTTAAACATATAAAAACAAGATGTTCACTATAGAGCTATACGTTTGTTTTATTTGTAATTAATTCCTATTATTTCATCTGTTTTCTTGAAGTACTTGTTTTTTACCAGGTTCTATGCCATATGCTCTGGTCATCACTTCTACCCTCAAATAGGGTTATTTCAAAAAAGAAAGGAGAAAGAGAAAGAGCCGTGTGTGATACAGCTAATGTTTATAGTTTAAAAACAAAGTTAAGGCTTTTTGATTTTTTTTCATTTAGCACCCAGATCTTTTCTTTTCTTTTCTTCTTTTTCTTTTTTTTTTTGGCTTTTGTCTTTTTAGAGCTGCACCTACGGCATATGGAAGTTCCCAGGCTAGGGGTCTAATCAGAGCTGCAGCCACCAGCCTATGGCACAGCCCCAGCAATGCCAGATCTGAGCCATGTCTGTGACCTACACCGCAGTTCATGGCAATGTCCTATCCTTAACCCACTGAGCAAGGCCAGCTATTGAACCCGCAACTTCATGCTTCCTAGTCGGATTTGTTTCTGCTGCGCCAAGATGGGAACTCCAATATCTTTTATTTTCCCTAGCAACTATTTCACCTTTTCAGTCATGGTAAAGATAGGAGAATAAGTGCTAACTCCTAAAAAAGAAAGACAAAGAATTAGTTTTAGGACATGAAGGGGAGGCAAGTCATTCTATTTTGGGGTAGGCATGAAAAGGAGGCGATAATGAAGAGGTAAAGGAAGCAACCAGGGAGCTACATGTATCCTTGCTTTCCTCTTCTTTGCAAAATCCAATGGAGAATAATTTATAGATTTATCTGGAAGAAAATCACATACAGAAGAGCTTGTCCTCCAGTGTATTCAAAAATCTCAGAGAAGACTCTCATACTGATGGATCTGCTCATCAAACAAAGCCTATCAAACAAAGCAGATACAGAAAAAAAAAATGCGATGGTGAGTGGGAATTGCTGAGTTCCTGCTCCTGACTCGCTCTTAGTAGATGTATGGCATAGGTGGGATGTAAAAGTTTCCATAGGTCACAGACAGACATTAATATTTGCTGTTTTAACTGATGGTGGGCTTAGCAAACAGTTAACAAAAGTGAGGCAGGCATGGTGACCTAACAATCAAATCCTAGAAACTGAGCCATTGGCCTGATGATGAACTATGAATTACATTAAAGCTTCAATGGAATTCACAGTATCCACAAGTGTTGAGTTAGGAAAACCCTTAGGCACCAACTAATCAACTAACAGAATTTCATGGGCCACAGATTTCACCAGTGGGCACATGCTTACAGAAAAGAACAAATTAGCCGCCACACAGTGGAATTCTGCAAAGATACAGACCAGTATGCACATATCAAAGGATCTTCCAACATCATAATGGTCTAAAAATTGTTTCTAAGAAGTTTCTGTCTTGTTTTTAAGTGCATTTATAGAAAAGTGAATCATGACTTTAAAATTACTTTTTGCTTTTGTATATCACAATTTCTATAGAAAAAATATCAGAATTACGTATTTTCAAATGCAAATCTATTCAAGAAACACACCATAAATGGATTATAACAAAAAATAGCTACTTGGCAGATTTTAAGCAATATGTATTCATGTCAATCCAGAGCAACAAAGAAATCAGAAATTATATTCTGAAAGAAACAAACATCCCATCAGGTCTTCCTAAACATACTGAAAGCTACTAAGTTACTAATGATAAATAGCTACTTACTTGAACAATTTTATATTTAAATGAATTATTTTAACTTAATGACAATTTTTTGACAATAATAGGTAGACTTATAAGCACTATTTAAAATCTATATGAGTAAAAGAGCATTTTATGACAAGTAAGCCGAACACAATGCTAGGAAATTATCGGTAATAGTTTGGTTATTATCTTGGTTATTATCAGTAATTATTGGATATAAGCAATGGATGTGAAGACATCTTTGGAAGTGTCTAGAGAGGTGGGACTCTATTCTGGAAGACCAAAATTGAGAAAAGGGAAAATAATTCTCCAACTGGAATTTGAACTTATACAGAAACGGAGGCAGCCAAATAAGCCACTAATTTGCTTTACCCTTAACATAAGAGAACACTAACCCTGAGAGAATCCATGGCTATACCGACATAAATGAAAGGCATCAAAGGCACCAGGATGTTACAATTTGCTTAGAATATGAAATTAAGAGTGTTATTTTTGCATGAAAGATTTACTTTTTATTGGAAAAATCAGTTTACAGCAAAATGGCTTTGTAGTCAAATGTTGGCAAAGCTTAAATAAACTTGAGATAAATTTGTAGTCTTATTAAATACTCTTACTCAACTTTGTGAAATTTAAAATATTTGAAAATCTTGGAATTAGAATATAACATCTAAAATAATTTTGGCATTTCTTCATTTGGTCTCTGTTATGCTGAACAATATTTCCAGCCATATAAGCCATATGTTCTCCAATATCTGTTGACAGAAAGCTAGTATTTGTAATTTAAACCTGAAATTTTACGGAAATTTTGAACATTAAACAGATGCACGAAATTTTTTATCTTACTAACCTGAAACTATATTCAGCATAGTTGAATTCTCTCAGAATCTTTCTGTGGTTTTGAAATTCTCGTAAGCATGCCGACTTTCCTTTTCTTCACATCCAATGTGACATCATATTAAACAAATCCTAAGGTCCCCGATACTACCTTGCTTCTGATTCTCTCATTGTCTTCTACAGATGACAGATATTAGCTACAGAAACTATGGTTACATAATGTAGTTAGGACACTTTCCATGGGCTTCTCCACTTTTGCAGACAAAATATGAATGGGAAGGTTTAGGCAGAGTGGCACAATCTTCATGTGTGGGCCCTTCATTCTCTTCCTCAAAGCCCTGTAAGGCAAATGTTTTTCTAATGTTTTAACTGGCTTACCATAATAAAATTAATAGTATCAACCTATGGACTGAACTCTCAGCACCATATATTAGTTTGCAAGATTGTCTCTGATAATTTTATTTATTAGCCTGATTAAATCATCTGATAAACCATTCAGTCATGATCCACCATTGCAGGTAATGCTTTTTATAAAAATATACAGATAGAGGATGTCCTCACATCATTAAAGGAAGCCATGTTGCTTCAAATTGATACACAGTACCATGAACTATTTCACCTGGAGGCTGTCCACTGAGGAACAAAATATATTTCCAAGTTTGTTATTTTCTCAGTTGCTGATACCCTGAAAAACTATCTGTAGTTGCAACTAGTTTTTTGCTTGTTGGATTTGATTTGTTTTCATGATTTCAATGATCTTAATTGCCATCGTTAGATCTCCAAGATATAGATCATTGCCTTCTTTCCTGGCAATTTTTTAACAAAAGTCCATATCTGAATCTAGTGCTTTTTTCTTTTACTTTACCCCTAAACATTTATCCAACTGTGTTGCTGAAGAGAAGCCACTGTGATAACAGCCAGGGTCACACTCTTGTAGTAAGCACTGACCTGGTGTGGGCTTACTTCAGCTCTGGCAGACAAGGCAAGAGTCTAAATGGCTCATAGCTGGGAGTATTATTACTGCTAAGGTGCATTCCTGGCCTTCTTTCTTTCATTTCTGTGTTACCACATATGTCTGCTGTTGCTACATCTTTAATGTTTTTTTCGTTGTCATTCTTCTTAAACTAATATTGAAAATTTGCAGCTTCTCTAGGTACAACCTCAGTGTCTCTTTTTCTAGGCAATCCTAACCATCCCGCACCTTTAAATCCCATCTGTAATCTTCCAGCTGAAGAATATCAATGCTAATTCCAGAGGTTTTTTTTAGTTGTTTTTTATGATTTCATATCCAGGTAGGCGACTTACACTTCATAGCTTCTTCTGGTATCTGGAAGTCAATTCAGACCCAATCTGAACTAAACTTACTTTTAGCCAACCAAGTTCTTATCAAGAGCTCCCTAACTTGGGAGATGGCAGTATTATAACCAGAGACCCTTATGCAACCCTTATATCCAATGTATGACCAATTTCTTTCAACTCTTTACTGTTATCTATACATATCTATTTATTCCTATTGCCACTAATTCAAGCTCTCATCATTTTCCCTTACACTATTGCAGTAACCACCAAACATATATCCATTTTTCTAAATGTCAATCAAGTTTTATAGAACAGTTTATGTAATAACTTTTTTGGGTAATAAGACAGAATTACCAGTTCTGTGCTTTACAATACTTTCTGACAGCTTGTTATTGTATTCTTAAAATAAGTTTAAAAAAAACCTAATATAGCCTAAAAATCTCTCTATTGCCTGGATTCTGTTTATTCCTTGCCTATCACATCATTTCATTATGAAATCAGGGGTACTTGAATTATTTTAAATTCCTCGTAAGAAACAAATAAACTTCCTCTGGGTTCAGTGCTTTTGCACTTATTTCTGTTACCTTGAACATTGCTCCATTTGTCCTTAACCTTAAAACTAACCCTTACTCTTTATGGGTTCAGATTCAAAGTCACTTTGCCACAAATATTTTCTCTGATGTTTTCTGATACAATGAAAGGTCCATATTGCTTGCTATTACTTCAAAATGTTTTCCCACTTTTTGTCACCTATTAAACACCGAAAATTTTTTTGTAATTAGTGATTTAGTAAGCATCTACCCTCAATATACTTAGGTTCCACAAAAAAAGTTAGTGTTCTTATCAGTGTCAGTATATGACAATTTGTCAGGCAATATCTAGAAAATTAATAAAAAATATAACTGGATTATTACTCTAGCAATAATAAACATTTATAGTTTGGTAGAAGATTACTGTTACATAAAATTTTTACTCCAAGTTATATCTGGAATGTTTACTTCTATTTGAAACAGAATATTTAAATATAAACAATTAATCCTAATGAGGTGCCTTGTTCGAGTTGCTGATGTTGTAACAATAAGATGTGGGGAGTACCAACACCATCACTGGTTCAGGGATTCCAGAGGCTTAGGCTAATGCTGACTACAGATCATTTGGTCAAATTCTGAGAATGAAGCTGAACATAAATGTTACAATCCTTAGTAAAAGCAACTACTATGCATGGTTACATAAACGGAATGTTGATTAGTAATAAGGAAGAAGTAGATTTTAGCTCAGGTTTTTTTCTCTGTTTGATTGAATGCCATGTGGTGTACTGCCAGTCCTTAAGGTGAAAAAATATTGTTGAACAAAAAACTATTCTGGCAGTGTTTTATTAAAATTAACTGAAATGTACAAAAATTAACAAATGCATTATTTTTACTTATACCTTATGCTTCTATATCAAATCTCAGTGAGGGCAATATAGAAACATGCTTTGGCTGAGATTATTTAAGAAGATTTTACTGTAATGTCTACAATATTTTTACATATGTTTCTGTATAATTAGGAATGACATGGAGATCGTTCATTAGCAAATCCTTTATTTTAAATTCTAATTGTGAAAGTTCAGATATACCAAGAGGTCAGAAAATTCAATTCAATTTTGAAAAACGCAATCAAAGAATCTAGTTAATCTTTGATTTTCTGGGAATCAGTCTGTCCTTACTAGTGGGATATTAACTCCACGAGAGTGGAGATTGTTTTTTTCATATTCGCAGCCTGAAGAATGGTGGAGAGCATATGGAAAATATTGAATGAAAAGTCATTGAAGAGATTACATATGAATCATTAAAGCATATTTTGAATAAAGTATATTTGCTCTGGAATAGAAAAACTATGCTTAGTATTTAGAGAGAAAAATAGTAATTTGGCATAAGATTTCTTTTCTGCTGGCCCTTTTATTTAATTGTCCAGAGGTGATTTTTCTCCAGTATATTTGATAAATTATTATTTTAAAATTATTTTAGTTTTTTTACTGATGAGTTTACATGAAACATAAATAGCAAACTACTTGTAAATATTGGAAATTCACATTGTTAAATCACTGCAATGTAAATACCAAGGAATAAAACCCATGCAAGTATGTATATTTAGCTTCATATGTCACAAGGACATGTACACACTTCTAAAATACTGTTATAGTGTTAATGATGGAACTTTTTTTATTTCCAAAGTTTTTATTTTCTATAGGACAATTTTAAAGCCTTTAAATCACTGATACCTGATAACATCACCATGTAACTTCAGTATGATTGCATAGAACGTAGAGCCTTAGGTTAGAATACCTTCGCTGAAAGGAGAAAAAGATATATCAAGCATTTTTAAAAGAGTTTCTTTTAATAAAAACTTTAAAGTACAATAAATGAAAATTAATATGCTTTTAGTCATAATTAAAAATATGTTCATACAACAGAGTTTTATTTCAATTTTATTTATTCAATACTAATGAAATTTGAGTCTTTTTCTCACTGTGATTTCCTCCTACCTGTCTTTACTTTCTACTTCTCTTTCAATCATATAATGCAGGATAATTGAAATAAGTCAATGATTTGGAAACTGACCAACATTCCGCAACGTGAATTACTTTCTTAGTTTTAATTATCATCTTTTTATACATAATGTATTATTTTGAATACTATAAAGCAATAGCATAATGCCAAGGAGACATATTACCAAACTGACATAGTCTTCAAACCAAGCATCATTACCCACAAAATTTGAATGACAATAAGATAAGCTATTTTCCTTTATGTAATGTACAAAAGATGAAAGCACCTCTAGCCAGTTAGTTGTGTGTCTCTAACCTTCAGCATCATGATGGAACTGGAAAGAGAGCTTGCAATGGTATTTGGATGACTGCAGCTCACCACAACCATTTTTTCTAGTCCTCTCTCCATGTAATTTTAATTCTACAAAGATTTAAACAATAATGAAGGGCAATTCTATCAAATGTCCCTTCATTTTAAATCAACTGCTTCTTAGCTATTCCCTACTCACTTTGGAATAACTTCTACTTTAATGACTGGAGAAATTTCTCCCAGTTTCCTAAAGGTTTTATCTGGTTCTAGAATTCCCAAATTGGATAAGAAGACATTTTGGTCTAGTGACCAAATAGATATAAAAATATTCATTATACTATTTACTCCCCATTCCCTTTGTAATCGGGGTAATAATATTGGAAGCGTGTATAAATGAGATAAATGTTGAGATTAGTGAGGAGGAACTGGTGGGCTCAGGTACAGGCTTATGAAATATAAAAAGTTATTGTCATTGTTAGTAATTTCCAGTCCATATTAAATAATTTTTAACCCATGCTCAAATATTTGGTTATTTCTGGAATGTGTGTGTGTGTGTGTGTGTGTGTGTGTGTGTGTGTGTGTGTGTGTATCTGTAAAAAACAAGGTAATTTATTTGAGAGTAACTGAAATGATATCTAATTATATTCCTGTCTAGCTTGAATGTTACAATGTCATAGTTAATTATTTTTAAGATAAAAGAAAATTGAGAGAATCATTGCCATTTTGAAATAAGACCAGGACACACAGATTTGCAGCAAAAAAAGAAAACCATTAAGTAGATGAGATCAATAGATGTCAAGTACATGGGAGATTTTCATGACACCTAAAGAAAAGAAGTGGCTTTTAGCTATAGACAAAAAGATTTATATATATAATCTAGAATGCTTCTCATTTAATTGACAAAAAAATCTAAAAGCCTGGAATGAAATGAGTATTAGATCATGAACTGCAAAATACCACAAACTATCTTCAAAATATCTGATTTGTAAAGTATATCTGGTTAAACTGAAACTGAATGCCTCTCCTAAAATATATTACAATTGTTTTAAAAACTTTCTTCGGAGTTCCTGTCGTGGCTCAGTGGTTAACAAATCCGACTAAGAACCATGAAGTTGCGAGTTCCATCCCTGGCCTTGCTCAGTGGGTTAAGGATCCGGCATTGCCATGAGCTGTGGTGTAGGTTGCAGACGCAGCTCGGATCTCGCGTTGCTGTGGCTGTGGCGAAGGCCGGCAGCTGCAGCTCTGATTAGACCCCTAGCCTGGGAACCTCCATATGCCGCGGGTGCGGCTCTAGATAAAAGCAAAAACACACAAAAAAAAAACAAAAAACTTTCTTCAATTATAATTTATTCCTTATTTTATGTTAGACAATGACCACATGCTCATTTCAATTTTTGACTCTATATATCAAATATCCTCATTATTACATATTTCTATTAGTGTATAAATAGTAACATTTGTGTTCTTCATTTTAAGACTATTTAAATTTACCTATATTACACACCAATTCTTTCGAGCTTCAACTTTGCTTTCAAGTTATTAATTTCTAGTTTGATAAGTTATAACTTAACCTAAAATTAATACAAACTGTTGAATATTAATTAATATACCCTTCTGTGTGAGCTACAATGCCTTACTTTATAAAACAAAGATAGTGGACTAGATTACAACTAAAGTTATACTTGGTTCTAAATTATTTATATTTATGATGTTTCTTTGATTTTAGAGGTAGTTGTTTGGCAGTGAATAGATTTTCAGAATAAGTCAGATTGTTTTCTTTAGATAGTTTGATATTCATTGAATATTATACTTTAACAATCATAAAAAAGTTTTCAAAACATGATGACTGCATTGAAAAATTAGATTATGTTGTACAGTAGTTAAAAATCACGAGTTTCATTTGTAAAATAGACTAATATAAATAAGAATATTTTCAACTATTGCATTAATATAATGTTAAGATAAAAATAAATAGTATCTAAAAATCTATGTAATGCACACAATTAAACTTTAAAATTTCCGACATAGTGAATTTATATGGAGATTGCTGTTGAGGTCATGTGGAAACTCTGAACAACACAAAGACTGCTTCTCAGACAGGTAAATTCAAAGACCTTAGATAATATACACCTTTTAACTGAATATATACAGATGTGTCCTTTTACCCTGATAAGCATCACCTGAGACTGACATATGGGGAAATGATAGTAACGGTCACTGTGTAGCTAGGCTTCACTGATTTCTCTGACTCTACTGAATTCTTGATTCCTCCAGCTTCCCCATTCCTCGATACACACTCTAAACACGTCTCTATTAGCTGTTACACATTAACCCATCCACACTCCGGAAGCAAGAAAAGAATGTGTTTACTCATGCTAAATAAAGTATGATCTTGATTATTCATCTTCATTTCACCTAAATAACGAGACTCCATTTCAATCCATGGTTATGAAGGGATACCGTTTTAGCCTTTCACAATCGAGTGTAAGTTTCTCTAAGTTTTTCTCAGATCCTCTTTATCTCATTTTAACATTCTCCTTATATGTCTAGTTTGCTGAGAATTTTTAATTGTTAAATATTTTTTGCAACTGATAATTGACCAAATATGTATGTTTGTATGTTTTAAATCTGTAGACGCAGTAAACAGCAGACTAATTTTCAAAACTTGAACCATTGTTGTGTTCCATAAATAAACACCATTAGTTCAAAAGCAATTTATAATAGAAAGACATTGTGAATGTATTTATTATTGAAATACACTTTATTAAAATCCTTTTAAACATTTTGTTGTCAGTGTTTTTGCATTTTGATGATTACGATAGATATATAATGGTATCTCCTTTTATTTGCAATTCCCTAATAATATGTGATGTTGAATTTTTCATATATGTATTTACTATCTGTATATCTTCTTTGATAAAGTATTTGTTCAGTTCTTTTGAAGGCCTTTTAATTAGGTTATTTTTTATTTATTGTTGAGTTTTAAGATTTATTTGTATATTTTAAATGCAATTTTTTTTAACATATATATGCTTGGCAAAACAATTATTTTTCACAAACAAAAGAAACAGATACTGGTTAAAATATGCCAAAAGGTAATGTAAGTGGTTTCTAGTTGGATAGCTTATCAAGTAGTTATGGTATCTGGGGGGAGATACAGAAGCCAAGGGAGAAGCTGTAAGTATAGCAGTCTAGTTAGCACTCCCTGGTGAATTCTTTTGCTTCCTCTGTCCCTTTTGCTTCCATCCTTGTTTCCCAGCTAAGAGCAATTAATCAGTCAGGCACAGTTCATTTTCCTCTTTCTAAAAATTATAGAGTGTGGAATAGATTCAGCCATTTTCAGCTTTGCTTAAATGAAATGGGTACTTGGATATCTCTAATCAGTAAGGTTGAAAAATTTAATGAAAGTAAATGGAATGATATTAAGTGAAATAATGTTGATAAGCCCCCAAAATGCCTCATGTCAAGGAATTCATTACAGTTTGTATTTCTCCAATGATATATCATTATCCCATTGCATAATTGTGTAAACTGTGGAAAAATGAAAGTGGTAAAGGTAGTCAATAAGTAGTATATAAAATGGGAGTTCCTGTCGTGGCTCAGTGTTTAACAAATCTGACAAGGAACCATGAGGTTGCGGGTTCAATCCCTGGCCTTGTTCAGTGGGTTAAGGATCCAGCATTGCCATAAGCTATGGTGTAGGTTGCAGATGCTGCTCAGATACCACGTTGTTGTGGTTGTGGTGTAGGCTGGCAGCTCTGAATAGACCCCTAGCCTGGGAACCTCCATATGCCAGGATTGCGGCCCTAGAAAAGGCAAAAAGACAATAAATAAATATGTAAATAAATAAATAAATAATAAAGTAGTATATAAAATGGAGGTGGGAGAGCAGAAAAATAGATGACCATCTCTTGAACCAAAACATAAGTTCATGTTTTTCAAAAATCAGAATCCAGAAGTAAATAAGTCAAAATAAATATAAAAACAAGTGTGAGTATGTATGAAAATAGAAAAAAATGAATATAATTATACTCTTGCTTTTAAATCATATGATCTTACAAAAAGAACAGCCATTCCATTTAATGACCAAGTTTTTCATGCCTCATAAATTATTATGCTGTAATACACGACTCCGATCATGATTTCTCCCCTTTGTCATTCCATCAAGGTTCAAAATTCTACAGGCAGTCTGACTAGCTAGGTCTGATACTTTATTGGAAGATCATCTGGGGAGGTCCTTGCTTAAAGATAAGGCTTCATGCATTCAAATGGTAATCAGGGAGCCATTTCGGAAATCAAGTAGTCTTGGAAAGGCAGAAATGATAAATGTCCGCCTCACCTAAACAAAGGAATGTATCCCAAGTTAGGCAACAGTTTAATCATCTAAAATTTAAAATAATTAGCCAAGTGATGTCAGGACCAAGAGGAAAACTGTAGAAAATTCTATGTATCTTATAGTCTACCTACCTCTATCTGTCTAGCTAGGTATTCTATTACCTTTTTATCTGTCTATCTCTCATTGTTATGTTCCACCCAGTGAAGAAAATCCACGAACACTCAGTCAAACCGCTAGGAGTTTTATTAGCCGATAGGCCACTGCATCCAACCTAGGCATGGGATAGGAGTGCAGCCCCGAGTCAAAGTAGGGCTAAGCTTATGAAGGCTAAAACCATACACAGGTGGTGTTTTGCACAAGCATGCAAGCAGTTACAGAAGTCATAAATTTGCGGTTAGCACAGCAAAAACAGGATAAGAACAATGGGTGGGGATCAGTCTTGCAGAACTGGGCAAGGTCAGGCTTGCAAAAGCCTATCTTGCAGAACTATATCTTTTTGTTAGGGGTCAGGGACCAGGGCCTGAGTTAAGATGACTTCCCTTAGAATCAATATGGCTTGACTATGGCTAAATTTAAGGGGGTCTGAGTCTCTCTCTGAGTTGGATCTTAACATCATCTATGAGTGAATAATTCCTCTTGCCTAAAACAGAAGCTTTACTAGACTCTGGACTATTTCTTAGATATCTTCTAGTTCCCAGGAAATGTGTGCCTGGTAATTCACAAAAAAATTGTTTTTAGCTTAACTATGAACAGTTGATTTTTAGTGCTTATGAGGCAGAATAATAACTCAGGTAGTCAGTGTAGGAGCATGGGCTTCAATGCATTCTCTGATATGGCTATTGATTAACATTTGCGGCATAAGGGCTCCAGGGAATAACATATCCACAGGCCTTGTTTTCTACAGGTAGTGTACCTACACTCAGATCATATTAATCTCTAACCCCCCATGACTCAGTTTACCTGAAAGAAAGGGCAAAGAAACTATGAGACTTACAGGACATTTCCATCCCCAAGACTCCTATTGGACAAGGATAGATATAGGTAACTGGACAAGGCCAGTGGGAAAAAGCACATCTTTCTGGACCCCATGTTGATACACTCCCATCTTTAAGGGATAAAACCCCCTATAAGACAATAGAGAAGTGGGGGCTCTTCTCCTCCCTCCCAGCTGTCCTGGGAGCTATTTGTTTTCCTGTAATAAAGACTTTGCTTGCTTGCTGCCTGAGTGTTTGCAAAGTTCATTCTTCCCCTGAGTGAACAAGAACCCAGATTCTCGTAACATCTTTCTGGCATTACTTACAACTGAAGAACTCCAATTAATAATTTTGGAAAAAGCTGCCTTATTCATTGACTTGTTAATTCTTTATATAGCTTGTTTTAAACTGGATAGTCCAAGATTTTTGGACTACGGTATGGACAAGTCATTTTAAACAAAGATATATTTATTTAACATTTATATTGGAATCTTAGAGTCTTATATAAAGTTGTTTGTATGTATAGCTTTATAATATAGCCTCTGTAATTAAAAAAATAATTGATTGTATTCTCTGGCTGTGGGAAACCTATTTATGTCATGAAAATACAGAATATAATAGAATAAACCTTGATTAACTTTACCTAAAAGAGGTGATGATATTCAAGGCAAGATCTTAGCTAATATTGTATCGTTGACTTTTAAAATTACAATGAAGACAGAGTTATTATTGATTTAGCTCTAGATGCAAATGAGAATTCTACACCAACATATAATTTGCAAAGCAGGAATATATATTTTTGGAAAACTGCATTCTTATGAAGTGTGATATATCTACAATTTATCTAGACGAATCCCCATTTTCAATTGTTCTATTTTATAAACTTTATAATATAAAATAAAATAAAAAAATACAATTTCAAGTCTCCAAATCTTACCACTATTATGTTTCATGTTTTTGATTTTCATAGATGAAGTCAGGCTTAAATGGAATTAACAACATTTTTGAGTGTAGAGAACTAAAAATTTACCAGATTGCATCCTACCTTATAAAAAACATTTTATATTTCCCTTTAATTACTATAATTAAAATCATAGAAAATATATGTATTATCCTGTGCACATATAGTGGTCAATATTACACTAGTATTTTGCGTGATTTTCTGTTATACTGGTAACTGTTTTAATTAGTTTAGACATAATTTACTCCAGATCTAAGATGTTTCTCATTTCATTTTTTTCAGCTTTTATAATTACACCTGAATTTTAAACATAGCACTTAAAACCTGTAAGTATTTTAGATCTCTCCTAAAGTGGCAATTTCCTCCAAAATTGCTTTGTTTATGAGAACACAGCATATGCTTGGTTTTCTCTCAGTACATTATATAAATCTGACAAAGTTGGGAAATAAAATTCCATGAGCACCACTATTCTAATTATCGTTTCATTTATACTAATTTGTTTTGAACACATCGAATGATTAAACATATTTTTCCTCAAAAATTTATAATAAATTATTTAATAACTTTGTTCTAGAATAGTAAAAGCAACCAAATATGTTGAAAAGTTAAATGAGACCTTGCATTCCTATTTTATTGCTATCCTTGGTTAACAAAATGTCTTGATTGTAATTATAAGAACTGTTGCCAGAATTCAGCCTCTGTCTGCCGGTGCTGAATTGAAAAGCAGAGACAGAGTTTTGGGTAAAGGAGAAAAAGATAGCTTTATTGCTTTTCTAGGCAAAGGGAGCCACAGCAGGCTAAGGTCCTAAAGACTGTGCCCCCTTGGAAGGGGTTAGGATGTGGTTTTATAGTTTGGGGAGTGGAATAAGGATCAGGGCCATAGATAAGGATCAGGATAGAGGCAAGCTTGTATTGTCTCTCAAAGTTGGTGTTTAGTGGCCCCAGGACTGGGTCTGGTGTTCCTCCTTGGAATGAAGAGTGCTTCATCAAGTAGTTCTTCAGTTTGCTGGGGGTGTTAGTTCTACAGAAAGGCTCAAAGATATTGTTATGCATATTCTGTGAGGAGGAACCAGGACCCTACCCCAAGGCTGCACTATTGTCACCTGACTGCTTCTCCAAGGTCTCTGCATCCCCTCCCTTCCCTGATTTGCACCTGCCCTTTGGAACTTGGCGAAGGTCATGGAGGCAGTAGTTTATTCCCTAAAAACAAGAAATGGAGGACACGGAAAGTCTCACGTGCCTATGAGTCCCACAGGGCACTAGCTTGGTTAACAGGACCACAATTTCATTACATAAAATGTTCTTTTAAAACAATGTTAAAATGATTAAAATGAAGTCAAGTTATTTACAAAATAATATACTGAAATGTGAATATTTTCTTTACAAAGATGTCTCATCAGAGCTATTTTTAAGTTTACAAGCTGAAATGCTGAAAACATGCAAAATTATCAGGTCAGTGTAACAATCTTGTAGATACTAAAACCCCCATCAAGAGGAAGAAGTTAACTACGAGATGACTAGACTGTAGCAGCTCTAACATAAGCTGCCATGATTTTGACACCTGGCCTCAAGGAAATGGGACTACACTGACCCTAAAACTGAAGAATACTTAATCAAGATTACACTTGATAGGGATAGAGTAGGCACAGGTATTTGTAGAAGCCCCAGTAAGGGGCAATAGATAAAGAGGGAAACCTAGGGGACCTTGGGACACCACTGTAAGTTCAAGAAGCCATCAGAACAAGGCAGGCTTGCTTGACTAGTGGAGATGTGAGAATTGCCTCAGATCATTAGGTGGGGGATGAGAGGAGGCCTGCATTCAGAGCAGGAGTTTGAGGACTGCCCTTTTGCTGATTTGAATATAAAATTTACCGGATACTAAGGAGGAGCTGCTACTCCCAGAAAGGAAGAGGCAGGTTTTTCAGACCCTCACCCCGCTAGGATGATAAAACAGTAGCCCACCGGATCTTGGGTGCAGAGCTTCCTTGCCTGCCTGCTTGCATCTCTCACCAGCATCCTATCCTGATAAATCTATTTCTTGCCTATCACTTTGTCTCTCACTGAATTCCTTCTGCACAGAGGCATGAAGAATCTGAACCTCAGTGAATCCAGACACCGGGTGAAAGTTTCTAATTTAAAACTGTGAGTTCAAGTCCCTGTCTGTGTTCTGGCTAGGTTCAGGACCTTAGTGCTGTCAGTTTCACATTGATCAGGCCACAGAATGACTAATCTCATGATGACTGCCAGAGATGACTGTGCTGTTTCTGCGTGTAGCCCTTCCCTCTGCCCATAAAATCTCTTGCCCACTGATTGTCAGTGGGAAGTCAGCCCTTGGATGGGCTTTAGAGCAGTGAATAGTTGGACCCACTTTTGGTTACAAAAATACTGTATTCATTAATCCAGATCATTTAAACACACAGGATGCTTGGGTTGCAGTCAAAGTTTTACCCATGTTTATATTTTTTATTTATGTGCTATAAACTCAAAATTAACATAAATAGTAATGTCACTTTATAATAATAATGAAATAGTAAAATCTCATATTTATAGAGAATGCTATACTTAACAAAGGAATTTCCACAAATACTATCTCATTTGATTGTAAAAACAACCCTATTGGGTAAAGCATGTATTATTTTTTAACCAATAAATTAAAAATTAAGGAATTTAATTGACTTTCTTTGAGATACAATTAAAACAGAAACTTTTGATCTGACAAAAAATTCACTTTATTTTTTTTACTTATTTATTTTTTTGCCCACACTCACAGCATGTGGAAGTTCCCAGGCCAGGTACTGAACCTTTGTTGTAGTTGCAGACCATGCCACAGCTGCAGCAACACTGGATCCTTAACCCACTGCACCACAGAGAGCTTCCTATTTGTTATTCTCTTTAAGATAATGAAACATCTATATGTTTTATTTTATATTTCTAATTTATTTAATACATATTTCACATATAATTTAATAAATTCTATCAGTTTATTAACTATACATTTTCAATATTATCGAAATAAATTACTATTATTTTGATGGTTGATGGTATATAATTAATTAAATTAAAAATATTTCAAGATTGCAAATAAGTGTGTGCTGATCTTCCCTTTTACACCTTTTCAAACCCAGCCTCTGGCTAAACACACACCTTCAGAGAGAAAAACCATATTCTGGTGACATGGTTCTATCTTTCCATAATTCTTATTTTTGCTTCATTTTAGACTACTCTCAATCAAAAATTAATCTAGTTTATTGAACATTGTCACTTACACAGAATGCCCACAACATTCGGCTTTGAATAAAAGTGATTTTCTATACTAGTTTGATATGTGAATGTTGAATGTGAGAATGAGCAACATCTCCCAACAAAATAACTTAAGAATACCAATAAACAATGAAGCACCAATGCATTGATATACTGCACATTCCCCTCTACTATGAATAGCAAAAATGCAAGAGATGATATAAAATACTTAATAATTCAAGTATTTCATTTTTATTATTTATTAATAAGTTAATATAGATGACAATAAATATCACATGTGAAGCTTAAGGAAAAACACAACACAAATACACTAAAAGTAATGAGGCTTTGTATACACAGACACATACAGACCTTAAAATTAGATAGAAAATTATAGTTATCTGACATTTTCAAATAGAACTATTTTTTAAAATATCATGCTAATATTAATAGATAATTGTTTTTGATATAACAGCATGTTCTGTGTGTTTATGGAAAAAGAATGCTAAAAAATTTGCAAGAGGACTAAATAGATTAGTTAAGCTTGGTGAGAATTTATTTTCCAAATATCTCAAAAGAAAAACATTAGCGGAAGTTCTTTCTCTTGTGGCCATAGTGGGTTAAGGATCAGCATAGTCATTGCAGGTTCAATCCCTGGTCTGGGAACATCTACATGCTGCAGGCAGGGCCAAAAAAAAAAGTAAAAATCTCAAAAAATAAACAAATAACAGAACATTTTTTTAATCCTGTACCACTGAGCAGGCCAAGGATCAAACCTGCATCCTCATGGACACTTGCTGTGTTCTTAACCAAATGAGCCACAAAGGGAACTTCCTTGTTTTATATTTAAATAAATTTTGCTACAATTTTCTCAATCCTTGTTTATCTTTGAATGAGTTGATCTTCCTGCTAAATAGAGTTATTACCACCAGATATTGGTATAGCATGTCCAGATTCTTTAATGTAAATTATCTTAATTACCTAATTGCTTAGGATCTTATTTGGTATTCATTAGGAAAAATACATTGAGTAGACAAGTAGTTATCTTTCTACCGCTTTTAAAGACAAAGGTTTTTAGATTAAGTACCTGATACAAAATTATCAATTTAATAAATTGCAATGTAATAGGTCAAACTTAGGTCAAAATTAGGCTTCTAAACTCATGTATAATTCATCTTTTGATATATTATTGATTGTCTTCATAAGCTCTGACTTACTGTAATCAGAATACATATAAGTATTAAAAATAGTCTTTTAATCTTTCTTTTTTTTGTCTTTTTGCCTTATCTACGGCCACATCCACGGCATATGGAGGTTCCCAGGCTAGGGGTCTAACAGGAGCTGTAGCTGCCGGTCTTCGCCATAGCCACAGCAACGTGGGATCCGAGCCATGTCTGCAACCCACGCCACAGCTCACGGCAATGCTGGATCCTTAACCCACTGAGCAAGGCCAGGGATCGAACCCGCAACCTCATGGTTCCTAGTCGGATTCGTTAACCACTGAGCCATGTCGGGAACTCCAATAGTCTTTAAATCTTAAAATTAAAAATAGATTTTTATTTGGATAAATGAATTTATACATTTTGTCATTATGAGTGAATATATTGTATTAATTAACATTCTGATGGACTCTTTCAGAAAAAATATAGATATTAACCCAAACAATAGCATATCATCAACTCAATGCTTTCAGTTATATAACACGTGTAGTTCTGAAATAAATCCTAAAAGAAGTAGATCTGTTCTCTATTCACAGACTCTCCCAACATTATTTTTTTTTCAAACCCAGTTCTTCTTTATCACTATGAGAGCAGAGAGAAAGCCCTTATTTCTCTTTCTTTATACCCTTTCAGTACATTTGTTTGTATGTGGGATGTTTTTATACAATTAGTATTCCAGGATTGACCAGCATACCCTAAAAAATACACTAATCTGATCCTGCTTAGATAATATGAAACTTACAAGGAAATTTTAATAATAAAAATTGTCTTTGCTATACTTCCAACATTAAAATTAAACAAGAGTATTACGACTGCTTTCTTGCAACAAGATAAAACTTCACTCTTCTAATGACATTGTATGCCATTGGATGGAGAGACTGCATGTATAATCAGACAATAGCTAGATCTCAAATTAAAACTAAACTCTGACCCACAGCTTTCAGCAGCCTGCCCAAGAGACCAGCTCTCTACAATAAATCCAGAAAGCCAGCCTGTTATCAGTGGTATTTGAAGGAAGCCAGATTGCTGTCTCTAGTGACAATCCAGGATTCTAAATAACGTCCCTAACATCATCCCAAATGTCCAGGGCTTGTTCAAAACCAGCAGCTCTTCTAACCTTTTCCCCGCTTCCAATTTAGACCAATCAGAGAAAGCCAAATACACACCCTGACCAATCACATAGGATTCCCCAGGACCAGTTACACAACTACAGCTTTCACCGGGAATATTTGAAGCCTATTCTTCTTACCACTGTGAAGTTTACCCAGTTCTCTGCCTGCCTTTGAATCAGTGCAACAAGCACATGATGGTGGCTGACTCTTACAAGCTCTAAATAAATAGCCTTTGCTTTTTCATTTGGTTGGTATAGCTACAGAATATCACTAAAATAGAGACTGCCACCCTTTCTTTAGAACATTTTATTTACAATTTTCAAAAGGCCTTTTTTTGGTACTAAAGCTTTTTCTCTAGTTTCTTCTGAGTAATATGAGTCAGCATGCTGCATTTCTTCTTTTAAGACAACTCCAAGAGCTTTCTCTAAGTTTAAAGGAGTTCTTGCCATTTTCATTCTACATCATGTTAAAGAAATAAAGGCCTCTCCCTCTCAAGGACCACACAGGGTATATGTTCATTACATGATGCTAAAAATAAATATTCATTAGGAGTTCAGATACTAGGATCTGGGGTTTGGGATTTCACTCCCCTCCCCCTTTACTAATTGTATTGCATTGCGCTAGGTGCTTAACTTTTCATGGTTTCAGCTTTCACATCTATTTGATTTGTTGTTAATATTAAATGGGTTAACATACTTGAAGCAATATGTATCACACATTGATGTTGTTAGTGAATCAAACCTGGGTCCACTCAAACTGTAGTAAAGCCAATCTATTGACATCAGATTGTGGTGAAGCGAAGTATAGCATTTATTACAGCCTCGTGCTCAAAAGACCCAGACCCCCAGATGGCTTTCTGGGAAGCATTTATAAAGGCAAGATTAGGGAGAGGTCCAAAGGGTGCCTGCTCAGCTCCCGCACATCCTAGTGTTCAGTTGTTGGTGGGGTAACAAGGTGGTGTTTCAGGAAACTTAATTATCAATTTTCTACCTCCAGTTTGGGATCTACATGCTAGTGGTCAGCATGCAGTGAACTTCTTCCATTTGGTGGGGGTTTTAGTATCTGCAAAACAACTCAAGGATATGAATCAGGGTATTATCTACACCGTTTGAGGAGGAACTAAAGGTTCTTCACTATTGTTTTATGGCTAAACTATTATTATTTTGCCTTGTTTGACTATTTTCCTTTGTTTCTACATTTTCTTACTTCTCTGATTGGTTTTGCTCTTTGGACATCTGGGAGGGCCTAGGACTGTAAAGCTTTTTTTTTTTTTTTTTTTTTACAAATAAGGGGCAGGTGAGGAGAACAGGAAGGCGCTGCAGAGTTCTGCTCAGTTTCAATATTAGAGGAATAATGGCAGAAAACAACAACCATGCCCCTGGTTCCATAAGTTCATTTTCCCTCGTGACTTAATTTTCCTTTTCCTAAGAATTAAGTTATGTTAGATTCACCAGGATGGTAGCATTTAAACATGACTAAAATTATGCCATTATCTTAAAGTTTCCATTAAAAATATATTTTCTTTAGGACACATAAAAACTGTTAATCTTTTAAATAACCCGTAACTTAAATACTAATATCTAAGGCTTCAAGTAGAATAATAACTTTAGGCAATGTAAATATTTTAAAAGGTAAGCAATTAACGCTCAAATAAATAATGTAAAATGCCTAATATCTTGTTACAGTAACGTCAATCCTATTATCTTACCATCACCTGAAAAGAATTAGAAAACAAGGGAAGATATTTATTGTTTGAATATTCTAATTTTCTAAAACATTAAGAGAATGTCAAGAAAATAAGCTTATTTTAATGATATTGTTCATTTGATAGAGCAGTTTATTAAAATAAATCCTAAAACAAGGTCAACACTTTAAAAGAATAAAAGCTCAGAATTTTAAAATAATATTTTTTTTAAAATATTCACAAAATATAGTGTTAAAAGATAAATTGAGGCATAGAAAAATTTTAAGGTTCTTTCAGCAAAAATACATTTGAATAGGGCAGTGCCAAATTAGAAGTTGTAAGGAATACCCCATATATAGGAACTTAGGAGAGAGATTTTTTTTTAAAGGAAAAAAAAAATAAAACAAAACAGATGCAAAGTAAGGAAATTATTTGTTGGCTATAGCTTAAGGCCTTTTTGGTTTTTAGTGATTGTTTTAAGTCTTGGTTTTGTGACCTTGAGGCACTTATAGGCTAAGGTTTGCTTACATAGCCTTTCAGGGAATTAGAGCCACCTCTGTCTATCAGACACTTGCTAATTAATTTAGTATTAAGAAAGAATAATCCTAACTTAAAGTGATTATTCTTTTTTTTTTTTGGGGGGGGCTGCACTTGTGGCATATGGAGGTTCCCAGGCTAGGGGTCAAATTGGAGCTGTAGCTGCCAGCTACAGCCACAGCCACAGCAATGCATGATCTGAGCCGTGACTGCGACCTACACCACAGCTCCCGGCAATGCACTGAGTAAGGCCAGGGATCGAACCTGAGCCCTCATGGACACTAGTCAGGTTCATTAACTGCTGAGCCTGAGCCATGAGGGAAACTCTGGAAGTGAGTAAAATGTATTTAAGAATATATTTAGATTTAGAAAGTATTATGTGATCTAAATTGACCTGATTAATAATTGTTGGGAAATGAAGAGTGCTAAAGCTGAGACTTAAAAATAATAAGATGTTTGAAAGCAAGACCAACTCTTCTTGAAACAGTGATATTCATAAACTTCAAGTAAAGTTCAGAGTAAAATCAAACTTCCAGAAAAGATAACGGCATCAATCACAGTAAATGTTAGGAATCCGTGACTAGAGATAGCTATAGAAAATGTAATTGAATGTCACAACGGAAGATAAGCAAATGTGCACCAGAAGCAGAAGAATTTGAGAATTACAACAGATAAAAATGAAACTCTGGAACTGTTCTGGAATTTCCTTTTCAAGTTACTTAGGGGAACTGGTTAGCCATTTGGTCAGAAAGTTTGATTTATAAATACATCACTTAATGGAATTTTCCAGGTTGTTCAATTCCAGAACGCTATGACACCTCAAATTTATCTTTAAGAATTATTAAAGGACCTAACCAATTAAAATTGTTAGCTCAATAGAGTAATAGATAAATAAAATTATAGAATAGGTTAAAGTTCAAATTCTTGGAATGTTTACTGAAAGCTAGGTTGTTATTCATATGATGGCATGCAGGGGACATCCAAAGAGTGGGTGCAGATTTGAACTGTCGGCTGATCATTATTTTTTTCTTCTTAAACTATTTTTTGGGGGGCTATGATCAAGGTATGTGGAAGTTCCTTTGCCAGGGATGGAATCTGCACCACAGCAGCTACCTGAGTCACAACAGTGACGATGCCAGGTCCTTAACCCATTGTGCCAACAGAGAACTCCTTAAAGCTATTTTAAAAGCAAGTTTAAGTTAAACATTTAAGAAACAGATACAGCAATTTCCCATATACCTCCGACCCCACATCTGTATAACCTCCCCTATTTTCAGCGTTACTCATTAGAATGGTATAGTTACTACCAAGGATGAGCCTACAGTGACACAAGATCACGACATAAAGTTCATAGTTTAGTTTAGGGTTCACTCTTGGTGTTGTATATTATGTGAGTTGGGACAAATTAATAATAACATATAGCCATTATTATCATATCCTGCAGAGTATTTTTACTGCCCTAAAGTTCTCTGTGCTGCCTACTCATCTCTATCCTCCTAGCCCTAACCCCTGGCCACTACTGAAATGTTTATTGTCTCCATGGTTTTTCCCTCTTTAGAAAGTCATATACTTGGGATCATATAGTATATCATAGAGTAGACTTTTCAGATTGACTTCTTTTACTTTTTAATATGCATTTAAATTTATATAACTTTATATCCATCCTTTTGTGGATTATGTCTTTGTTATTGTATGTATAAAGGTATCACCACACTCAAAGCGATCTAGGTTATCTTCTAGGAGTTTCATAGTTTTACACTTTACATTTAGGTCTTTGATATATATTGAGTTAATTTTTGTGAAGTGTATAAAGTTTATATCTATATTGACTTTTTTACATATAAATTCTGATTGTTCCTTTTGTTGAAGAGAAATCGTCTTTGCTCCATTGTATTGCCTTTCATCCTACACAAAGAACAACAATTGACCACATTTAGAGAGTTATATTTATGTACTCCATTCTATTCCCATTGATTTATTTGCCTATTCTTTTGCCAAAAATACAGTCTTGATTGCCAGAGATTTATAGTAAGTCTTATAGTTGGGTAGCATTAGTCCTCCAAGTTTGTTCTTCTCCTTCCATATTGTGTTGGCTATTCTGAGTTTTTTGTCTCTTCCTGCAATCTTTAGAACCATTTGTCAATCTCTGCAAACTAACTTGCTGGGATTTTGATTGAGTTTGCATTGCAACTATAGTCAATTTGAGAAGAGTTGTCTTTGTAACAATATTGTCTCCCTATTCATGAAAATGAAGTATCTTTCTATTTATTTAGTTCTTCTTAGATTCTCATCAGAGTTTAGTAATTTTCCTTATATAGACCTTGCACATACTTTGTTAGATTTATACTTAACTACTTTATTTTGGGAGGGTTTTGAACAGCATTTTGTTTTTTATTTCAAATTGCACTTGTTGCAAATAATTGACTTTTGTATATTAATCTTGTATCCTATGACCTTACTATAAGCACCTTTTAGTGCCAACTCTTTGTTGTTGTTGACTCTTTCAGGTTTTCTATGTAGACTACCATGTCATCTGTGCATAAACATAGTTTATGTCTTCCTTCACTATTTGTGTATCTTTTGTTTACTTTTTCTTGTCCAATTGTATTAGAAAGGACTTCTAGTACAATGTTAAAACAGCATGGTGAGAGAGTGAATCCTTGACTTTATTATAGTAGGAAAACATCTTGTTTCTCATCATTAATTATGATGTTAGCAGTAGGTTTTTTGTTGATTGTTTTTATCAAGATGACAAAATTGTCCATTTTTTCTAGTTTACTGATAATTTTTATTATAAGAAGGTTTTGGCATTTTTCAAATGCTTTTTCTGCATCTATTTATATAGCTATATTTTTGACTTGTTTTATTTTTTAGTATGTTGATGTGATGGATTCCATCAATTGATTTTCTAATGTTGAATCAGTCTTACATAGTGGGTAAATCTAACTTGTTCATAGTGTATAATTGGTTTTATATATTTTTTGGGGTTTGAATTACTAATATGTTTTGAGGATTTTTGCATCTACCTTCATCAGAGAGAGTATTATGCATTTTTTTCTAGTAGTACTTTTATCTAGTTTTGGTATTAAATTAATGCTGACCTCACGGAATGAATTAGGAAACATTCCCTCTGTTTCTATTCTCTGCAAAGGATCATAGAGAATTGGTAAAATTTCTTCCTTAAACGTTTTGGAAGATTCACCAGTGATTCATCTAGTCATAGTGCTTTCTGTATTTGATGTTATTATTGATTCATTCTCTTTAACAGGTAAGAATCTATTCATATTCTATTCTTGTAAGCGTTTGTGCAGGTTGTGTCTTTCATTGAATTGGTTATTTTATCTAGATTATCAAATTTGTTAGCACAGCCTTGTTTATAGGAATTCTTTATTACCTTTTTAATTTTCATTGCTATTTTAGTTATGAACCCCTCTCATTTCTAATATTAGAAATTTGTGTTCTCACTCTTCTTTCTTAGTTGGTCTGACCAGAAGCTTATTTCATTAATCCTTTCCAACAATTAGCTTTTGATTTTGTTGATTTCCTTTCAATTTCATTTTCATTTTAATTTTTTTTATTCGTTAAATGATAAAAGATTAAAATTTAGGTGAAAGTAAATGGACATTACCTTAGCTTGCTGAAATGAAATTCCTTGATTTTCATGGAAGTTTGTCAATAACTATCAAAGTGTAAGAGGAAGAGAAAAAAAGATCTAAACTTGAAAACATAAGTTTGTAATCCAAAATTCAAAGCATGAAGTTAAGTAATTATGGCCAGGTTTTAGTGAAGTATGAGCTATATTATTTTATTAATGGTAATGGGATAAATGACAATAAAAATATTAATGACATAAAAATGCAATGCTATTATATATGATTATTATAATAACAATGTTATCATTCACATAACAATATTTTATTGTAATGAAATACATCCAAATGACTAATTTGCAGCATTTATTTTAGGTATACCTTATTTTCCTTGAATATTTTTGAAGTTTTTGTTGTTGTTGTTGTCTTTTTAAGGCTGTACCCATGGCATATGGAGATTCCCAGGCTAGGGCTCAAATCAGAGCTGCAGCTGCCGGCCTACACCACAGCCACAGCAATGCAAGATCTACGCTATGTCTGCGACCTACACCACAGTTCATGGCAATGCCAGATCCTTAACCCGCTGAGCGAGGCCAAGGATAGAACCTGAATCCTCATGGATGCTAGTCAGATGGTTTCTGCTGAGCCACGACGGGAACTCCTGAGGTTTTAAAGTGAATGTTAATTTTATAATTAAGAAAAATATGATTACTTTTATAAAACACTCAGTGAAAAGAGCTCAGATCCTGAGCAGAAAGTAGCTAAGAAATCAAGATTACAGGAAAACTTCTATTTTAAAAGAAACATTCATTGACAGTAAGAAAGAATCTAGAAAGACATACACAAATTTTATGCAGAAATTTTCTTTGGCTAATGTGATTTAAGTTAATGTAATATTTTTTACCTTAATTTTCCTTTCTCTGAAATTGTGTTCTTTTCACTATGAACTTTAAAGTGATAGCTCAGACACGTTTTGTTCCAGAACAAGTTATGGTACAAGTACAAGTCTGACATCTGACTACTTTGGCATAGGTCCCAACTTAGCCACTCATTAATTTTACAACCTTGACAGATAATCTAACCTCTTACAAGACATTGTTTTCTTATCTATATGCATGAGCATAATTTTATTTATTCACAGAATTGTTCTGAGGACTAAAATTGGTGCTTTGTTAAAATGAGACACGTGATCCTCAAGTACATGAAAACTTTTTAATGATTATTTGGCAATGGAAAGCATGAGGGAAACAAACTTTCAGAACTGCAAATTCCATGTACTCATTATTAATAATCACCTGCCAAAAACTTCCCTGTGTGTTCTCGTTTCCAAACTCAGCTTTCATAAATTGAAGCCCAGACCTCAAACATTACAAGTAAGAAATGCCTCTAGTCTCATTATGGTATCTATTTTGAGGAGTTAAATTAAAAGTAGCTATGGGATGAATTTTTAAAATATTTATGTAGTTATCAAGATAATAAATTACACTAAAATAACCAGATATTTTGTAAGTTGGGTGGTTTTCTCTTTTTCGTTGTCGTTTCCAAATAACTGAAGGACTTCATCTGTGTTACTATTTGATAGGTCAGTAGGCATACATTCTGATAATTGATTACTATATAATTTTTGATTTATAACACTTTATTTCAGATATTGAGACATGGCTATACTCAAATACCTTCCACCTTATATCATATTTTACATAAGTTTCCTTTTAAGAACATGTTTATTTTTCCAAGGACAATGTAATATTTATATGGAATGATATTTCATTGATATTGCATACATTTAGAGTTCTGTTTAAAAAATTAATGTTATTATTTCTAATAATCCATAAATTTTAACTTTTTTCTCTTTCTGAATAAAATGAAAAATTTAATTCCATTTAAAAATTTGACAGTTTAAAAAATTAAAAAGGAAGTTTCTGAAAAGTCTTTGAGAGGGTATATTTTACTCTATTTTTTCTTTTTTGGCCACCTGGTGACATATGGAGTTTCCCAGGCCAGGGATTAGACCCAAGCCACAGCTTCTGCAGCAATGCAGGATTCTTTTACCCACTGGACTGGGTCAGGGATCCAACCTCCACCCTGGGGAGTTCCTGTTGTGGCTCAGATGTAATGAATCTGACTAGTATCTATGAGGATGTGTGTTTGATCCCTGGTCCTGCTTCAGTGGGTTAAGGATCTGGCATTGCCTTGAGAAGTATGAAGTACAGGTCGCAGATGCGGCTCAGATCTAGTGTGGCTGTGGTGTAGGCTGGGAGCTATAGCTCGGAATCGACCGCTAGCCTGTTGCCATGGGTGAAGCCCTAAAAAACAAAAAATAAAAAACAACCTGACACTGCAGAGACATGGCAGATCCCATTGCACCACAGAAGGACCTCCTAGAGAGTATATTTTAAAAAGTCAAACCTACTAGTAGATAATACCTAACATTTATTGATTTACTGAATGCTTATTATTTTTTAGTTTTTAATTTTAAGAATATTTTATCTCAGCTATTTCTCATAACAGCTCTATTATTCTCACCATAATAGATGAGACAGTGGAGGGATGAAGTAAATTTCTCATCCCTGTACAGCTAGTAAATTTGCATATCTGACTCTAAAACAGGCACTTGACTCAAAGTCTGTGCTCTTGAACGTTTTTGGTATATTTTGAGCTAAGTAAAAGGAAACCACTATTTTAATCATCAGTAGTAGAAATAATTGTATAAATAAAAGTATAGTTGCTAAAAGTTATTTATTATAAAATTATTATTATTTCTAATTACTTTTCTAAATATTCCTATCTCACTGTTTTTTTGTATTATTATACAAGCTTGAGATATAGCATAGATGACCAAAAACATTAGGTAAATTATTAAATGGATAAATGCTTAAATAAACAGCTTCTGAAACACAAAGTTTCAGTATTATATATTATTTTCTTTGGTATTATCATCATACTTTGGGCTTTATATTTAGCCTACTTATTCTTTATTTTTTTTTTGTCTTTTGCCTTATCTAGGGCCGCACCTGTGGCATAGGGAGGTTCCCAGGCTAGGGGTCTAACAGGAGCTGTAGCTGCCGACCTACGCCACAGCTACAGCAATGCAGGATCCGAGCCACGTCTGCAACCTACACCACAGCTCAGGGCAACGCCGGATCCTTAACCCACTGAGCAAGGCCAGGGATCGAACCCACAACCTCATGGTACCTAGTCAGATTCGTTAACCAATGAACCATGACAGGAACTCCCCGCCTACTTATTCTTCTACGACCTAGAAATATGTGAAGGAGGACTGAGTAATAGTCCTCTTATCATGACCTCTTCAAGAGCAAAACGCAATATTAATCATGTTGCTAAATATATTTTTAGAGAAAATTCCTTAATTCATTTTTCTCATGAAGTCAGAAATTAATGTATTCCTACTAGTTCATTATAGTGTCGCACATGCTTTGTGATATAGATATACCAAGTGAACACTTTGCTCAGCTTTGTACATATGGTCATACTTTATTTGTAGTTAAATGGCATAGAGAAGGATAGTCCTATTTGTACTATATACCATTTTGCCAATATTTTATAAAATCCTAAAATGATCACTGACACATTAAGAAAATAATAAGTTTAATTAAAAGAACAAAAAGTGTCGCCATGGTCAAATATGATTGGAGATTTCATGCCTTGACAGTGAATCTAAATACACACTGCTAATTGAATATCTTGGATAATTTCTATAATAAAGAAATGTGCTTAAATTTCCTTAATACATTGTTTCTCAAATTTACTGATCATGAAACACTTATTATCAGCTTTTAGAATTAATGTTATGCTGGATGGAAATGAGGGCACAAATTTCATATTACTAGAGGCAATACAAACTTGTGATAATAAATTTAAAAGATAAATAATCCAGCCAAGGAATTGTCAAGATATAAATCATGAGTGATGCTTTTTTTCACAAGTAAACAAAATGATGTTTTATGTTTTATTACAAATCACATGTTCCAGCTTTGTGACCTTTTGTCAGTTATTTGACATCTCTACCCACTGAATGCTCCTAGCTCAAAGAGCTGTGAAGCAGAGTAAATGTCAGATTGTGTACAAGAAACAAAGAAGCAAGCCAGGCACATGGTGAATCTAGTCAGGTTGGATGATGATGGTGATGATGACGATGATGAAATTCTAAAATTTATTTCCTTTATGTTCCCTGGGACTTTGAATATACACAGGAATTATTAAATCCTACATAAACACATTTTAAAAGTTTTATTTTTTCTGGAATATTGCTTCAGTAATACTGTTTGCTTAGTGTGGATAAGATAGAATGATATTTATTTACTTGCTCATATATGGCTTTGCATCTATTTTCCACCTATCTAGGTCCATTCTATCTGTCCCTTTCTATTTTCATAATACAGATGAGTAAGCAATTGCAAAATCAATAATTAGCTTAGTATGCTCATTGAAACACTCTTTGAAGATTCAAGAGCACCACACCATTCCTCCATTTTTATGTCTGCTCATACTTTAAAATTGTGAGGTTTTACTTGTTTTCCTGTCACAGAGATAAATAATAAGCTAGAGATTACTGTTGCGGGAAACATAATGTCTGCTGTGCCATTCAGCAAGGAAAGGAAATCACCTGTGGCTAGTTTGAAGTTTGTTCCTGAAATAGACAGGGATCTGTCATCACCTGCCTTATGTGATAGAGGCTCAACAAATCCTTTTATCTCAGCTGTGCTAGTGAGAGAGCCTTTGTTTAATCTTGATGAAAAAAGATCCCCAGGTAAAAGGGAAATGGGTTCCCTGCAGAATAGAAGCCTCCAAATGGCCATAAAAAATGTATGCAGGTAAACATCATTTATACAATATTGCTTCATAGCAGATTATAGGGCTCATGTTGTGTACCATAGACTCCATGGGGGAATCAGGAGGAAAACAGTTCTATTTCCTTGGAAGTCCTATCAGGAAAACACTGCTAAAAAAGTTGCTAGAAGCAATCCCTGAACAGAATTTGAAATCATGTTGCTTTAAAGAACAACAAATACAAACCAGTACAATATTAGGCACACTTTTCTAAAGTATATTTATTTTAGGTTGTAAAACTATCAATTATATGGTCCAAGAATATATCTCAATTACAACTGTATTATGTCAAGAGAATGATAAATCTATTTACTTTTAAATATAGCGTAAAGATAATATCCTCAGCATAAAGAAAAACATATGCAGAGAAGGAGACTTATTTCCTCATGCGTTACCGTGAGGGTTGAAGAATCGTAATGAAAAATGCACACAAGAAAGTTAACACAGCTCATAACACATATTGGATTAGTTATGCTGAATAAAAAACAGCTGTCTTTGACTTTCTTTATTCTTTGTATTACTTATTTTCACTGTATTGTTATGCAAATAAAGAAATCATTTGCTAATATCATCATAATAACATGCAGATTTGAATATTAACACATCTCCAAGGATATCATAAAAATTTTTAAGAATGCAATTTTCAGCAGTTCATGTGGAAATTAAGATTAACTCTTCTACAGTATTTTATTTTTACAAATAGACTCATAATTGTATACAGGGCAAAAAAAAATGATAGAATGAAACCAATCCCATTCTGAGCCAAGATATGATTCAATAAGAAGGATTATAATTTTCTTGCCATGAAAAAAAACAAAACAAAAAAGATTCAGTCATTAAACATGCAATCAATACAACTAAGTTGAATGAAAACGTTTTAAAAAACAAAACAAAACTTGATACTGACTTTAGGCCAAATACAGAAAAATGACAATTGGGCAAATAATATGCAATTAATCACTCGTTTCAATGCCTTTAAACCCTCTCTGAGGTACTCACAAATGTGCTACTTATTGTTTGAATTAAAACTACTACCATACAGCCTCATGGTATGTTGGTGATATGGAAAGCAATTAGGAGAGGGGAAATCTAAAGGTAGTTTAAAAATAGCCACAATTGTGAGACACATAATAACTAAGAGAAATGTAATCTATTTTAAAGAATCTAAATTTAAAATAATCATTTAATAGACTTTTCAGCAAAAAATAATTTTGCTTTGCTTTTTATATAATTGTCAACACATTTTTACACTTATAAACAAGAATTAATATTATACCATCATAATGACTCCTGAATTATTCAGAAAGTACAAACACACACACACAGGTAATTTGATACCAATCTTATTTATAATTGTGCACTAAAATCAGCATAATTATTTCATTTTATTTAAATTTGCTTATTTTTCATATATTTCAAATAGAAGAAATGCCATGCTCATGCAAAATACACTTAAATGCAAATTTAATAAGAAAGTCAAAAATACATTAGAAAATAGCTAAACTATATTAGTTTTTTGAGTGAGGAAACTGAGAAAACAACTCAAGTAAAAATATATTTTTAAATTTTAAATAGCATATTGAGACACGCAAAGTATCACATTTTTACTCATAATGCTTAGAGGACCAAGCAAAAACTTTGAAAGTATTTTACCTTCATAAACATATAAAAATTTTTGGAATTAATAACTGATTTAATTGAGTTTAATTTTTCTTCAATTATTAAATCACTCTTTCCCATAGGGGGGTCATTTGTAAATTTTTTTCTTCAATTTTATTTTTCTATTTTATGGACTGGTTTTTATCATGTGCCTAATGATTCTTTGCTTCCCTTCATGTTGAAAAATAATGTGGCCTAAATTTATCATTTAAATGGGCACTCTCTCCTCAAGTATCTATGTTTGTTTTTCCAAAGTTCCTGTTTCTTAAAATTAAAGGCTGTGTTGGAGCATATGTTCATGAAGGTGTCTTGACAAGTGACATGACTTCTTTAGGTCATGAAGGCATGGCAACAGCTATTTGTGTTACAATCTCCATAAGCCAAAATGAGAGTTTGCTTTGCTTTGTTGAACCCACACCGGAAGCATCATTTTTTTCCAAACTTCTCTATTTTTTTGGGAGAGCAGGAATGAAAAGTGGGTGTCTCTAGTTGCTCTAGTATATCAGTTTAGGCTTAACAAAAGAAGCAGAATGAGTAGAACGTGTATTCAATATACACATTTCAGCATACCTGTTCTATACATATTAGTTAAAAACAAGTCATATATTCTGTCCCTACACAGGGAAGAATATAGGTTCTTAGGGTGTATCCCCCATGTCCAATTACCATAACTAAAAGAGGAAATAAATGTTAAAAAAGTGACAGGCTCAGTTCTCCCAATGAATCCTTAATGAATGGTTCTTTTTAAAGACTCTCACTAGCAACTGAATAATTGAGAACTCCAAATTTAGAAAACTCCGTTGAGTTTTAAATGAATGATTATTTCCCAGATTAACCACATGTAGGATCTGGGAACTCATGGCTTTATTCTTTTCTCTCTCTCTTTTTTTTTGTGTGTGTCTTTTTGTCTTAGGGCCGCACCTGCAACATATGAAGATTCCCAGGCTGGAGTCTAATCGCAGCTATAGCTGCCCGCCTATGCCAAAGCCACAGCAATGCCAGATACTAGCTGCATGTGCGACCTACATCACAGCTTGTGGTAAGGCTGGATCCTTAACCCATTGATTGAGGCCAGGGATCAAACCAGAAACCTCATGGTTCCTAGTCGGATTTGTTTCCACTGTGCCATGATGGGAACTCCCTCTTTTCTCTATTTTTAACTTATTTTTATTATATATAGTTTAAAATATTTTAAATAGTACCTCTCTGTGTAAATAACTTTAAAAAAATTGGTATTATTTAAAATGGTGAATAAAAACATAAAAGATACTTCTCACTCATAATATTCTCTTTCCCTCCACTCTGTTTTACTTCAAGCCCCCCTCAAAGTGATTGAACTCAAAGCCTCTGGCCAATATAAGAATTACCAGACCCTTATAACTACCCCACCCATCTCCTTGTAATGCCCCTCCCCAGCCTTGAGCAACCAAGCCTACTTCTTCCTACTCCCTACTAAGAAAGGTATGTAGCTCACTTCTCACTTGCTCCTACAAGGGCCCTTATATGCCCCCAACCAACCAGCAAGGCCCTCTTTCCCCAACTAATCATCAGGTCAGCAGGTAAATCTCAAGACCTCTCCTCTCCCTGGTCTATAAAAACAGAGATGACCACATCCCATGGTGGGCTCTCCCTGATCATCAGGAAGTCGGCCCACTGTGGTAAACAGCATCTCTTGCCTTGATAAACTTGTCTTATCTTCACCTTGCTTTGAATCTGAAAAATCTTTTTTTTTCCCCTGACCTGCACGCTTGGGCTACAACAGTCTCCCCCTCTTTCTCTATTTAAAATAATGAACCAAACTGAAAAACATGAGAAAATCTGCAAAACAAATGTCAGTCTGGAAAATATATATATATTTTTGTATTTTTGTTGAACAAGGTAATCAGTAATTTAGATGCCGAATTATGAATTTAGTTTAAAGTAATCAAGTCTAAGAATTATATATCAATGGTTCTTTTAGGTCAGATATTAACAACTATAAGTTTTATCATAAATCTATTTCCTATACATTTCTCTTCCTAAACTTTCTCCTCCTCAACCAGTGTTTCCTATCTCAGTAAATGTTGCACAAATAAAAGACTGATCTTATTATAACACGAATGTAAATATGCCATGACCTTGTCTGAATTCACTTAATAGATTTGCATTGCCATTGGCTTGAAGTCCAAATGCCTTAATAAGCCGTTACACCCCCTTGGATTCAACTTCAACCTTCACTTGTGTAACTGTAGGCCTCCTCATTCCCAACAAACACTAAATGTTACATCGTTTTGTTTTCTTTTGCCTCTGCGGTCCTCTTATGATTTTTCTAAGAGGAATTAGGTCTCTTCATCTCCTGAAAAGTTTCATGACCACCACTCACCTAGCTTTTAGATCATATCTTTAACAGCACATTCTCAGAAGTTTTCTTTCTAGGAGTTCCCTTCGTGGCTCAGTGGTTAACGAATCCGACTAAGAACCATGAGGTTGCAGGTTCGATCCCTGGCCTTGCTCAGTGGGTTAAGGATCTGGCGTTGCCGTGAGCTGTGGTGTAGGTTGCAGACGTGGCTCGGATCCCGCGTTGCTGTGGCTGTGGCGAAGGCCGGCAGCTACAGCTCCTGTTAGACCCCCAGCCTGGGAACCTCCATATGCCGCGGGTGCGGCTCCACATAAAGGCAAAAGGACAAAAAAAAAAAAAAAAAGAAGAAGTTTTCTTTCTAGACTTGTAAGGAAGGAAACCCCTTCCTGAGATATATTCTTGTTGTCATGAAGCATTTTTTTGATCATAACTTTTATGTGTTCATACTACAATTTCTTCTGTAACTGTCTTTCCTAGGATATTGTATTGCTTGAGACTAAGGACCAGGATGCACTTAGCATGAAGCAAAGGCTTTATTATTTAGTTGATGCTCAATAAATATTTATTAAATGAATGGATAATTAAATGAACACGGAGACTTCAAATGCCTGATATCTTACAAGTAGACCTTTATAACCTTAAGGAATGTATACATTCAACTGAGAAATTCACCTCTATACACCTGTCATCCAAATAAAAAAAGGTATATATGCAGTGTTACAAAGAAGGTCAGCTGTGTCATCAATGAGATGTAGATGAAAGTTCAGCTTTGGGTTAGTATGGTTATTTCTTTTTTTCTTTTTACAGCTGCACCTGTAGCATATGGATAGGGGTCAATCAGAGCTGCAGCTTCTGGCCTATACCACAGCCACAGCAATACTGGATCTGAGCCACATCTGTTACCTATGCCACAGCTTGAGGCAACACCAGATCCTTAACTCACTGAGTGAGGCCATGGATTAAACACACATCCTCACAGAGACAAGACAAGTCAGGTCCTTAACCTGCTGAGCCACAGCAGGAACTCTGTATGTTTATTTCTTGATAGTGAGGAGGGAACGCAGGGGATGTATATACAGGAAAGCTCAACAACTTGCTCCATTTCAATTATATTTCAGTCCTTTCTACACAGAGTATCATGAAATCAGTTTATCAAAGATGTACTCATCTTTTCTCTGAGATTTTGCATTATACTTCACCTCTCACCACTATTCAGTTTGTGTGAAGATGTGAGTGCCTACCTGAGCCTTACTAAGAGGGAGTTAAGTATGTGGAAACAGAAATGATAGCAAGCTAGGCACCTCCCTGATGGTCCAATTACCCTGATTCTTTATAAGTGAGAAATTTTAAACAAAATATACTGCTTAAATCATTCTTCAATTCCTGTCTTACAATTTGTTATCATATTCATTCCAACTTGTTAAGATAATTGTTTTATATTATAAAACATGTTAAATTTAATGTCTTTCTGACAATGATGTAAACTGAATATCTTTCTGACAATTTTTTTAAAACCCACATTCATTAAGGTAGCCAAAAGACAGTTTCCTTTCTACCTTGTTGCGGTGCAGATAATTTGACAATTCATAATTATTGTAACAGATACTTTGAGCATGGTTGGTCTTTCCAATAAACTACTCTGTACATGATGAGATGTTAAGAAATAGGACATAACCTTGAAATTTCCACAATTCTCTCTTGTGTTCAGCCTGTATTGCCCCATATCACATGGTTACATATTTATTTGGTCTTAAGACTTTATAAAAATAAAATATTTCACTTAAAAAACCATCTTTCATGATTTTCATTTTTTAATTAAATTTTTTTTGTTGTTGTTGTTGTTTTTTAGGGCCACTATGACAGCATATGGAAGTTCCTAGGCTAGGGGTCAAATCAGAGCTGTAGTGCTGGCTTACACCACAGCCACAGCAATGCCGGATCCTTAGCCCACTAAGAAAGGCCAGGGATAGAACCTGAGTCCTCATGAATGCTAGTCAGATTTGTTTCCACTAAGCCATGATGGCAACTCCTTTTATGATTTTTATAGTGTACTTTTATAATGCATAAGAATGTGAAAAGCCAATCAGTGACCAAGATAGTCTTCCCTTCAACTTGGCTAAATATTCAGCAAATTTCTTTTTATAGGACTCAATTTCATTTTTTTTTTACAATATTTGCTTTAGAAGATTTCCAATTGTAAACTCTTGATCTGCCCCTTCAAGATGTAAATCTTCTCTGACATTGTTGCCTATTTTATAAGCCAGGAATGCCTTTCTTAAGGACCTGGGAGCCATTCCTTTGGTAATCATTAGGAGAGACTGAGCCCTTACCCCTCCAGTCAATGTGGGAGGGTAAGTGCCCAACTTCAGTGATCGTCAATTAGAAAGCACAAATGTCTTAAGCACGTTGATAAATCTCCCCACAATGTCCTTCAGTACTTTTCCACTGGCTCATTCCAAGGATTTCAAAATCCTCTTGCCACTTATTTCAGCATAGTTGTTTCATATTTCTCCCTTATTACAATAGTCTTGAATAAATTATTTCTTCCCTATTTAAATCTACTTAGTACAAATTTTCTATCACATTGTCAGAGAAGAATAGTTACTAGGATACTTGTCTGTAAGAAAGGAATGGTATATGAAAGAAATTCTAGGAGTTTTAGTAATGATTTTCATTAACTCGCTGGGTTATATTAAGTGCTAATTCTCCTAGACTTGAACAAGTATGTTTGACTACATTTATTCTTTGTGAGTTTCTCTGGGTCTGGGATATATTTATCTATGTACATATTTAATCTGCTAAAAGCTGAAAAACTAACTAATTATATTTTGAATCAAGGATTGTTTAGAAACACCATTTACTTTACTCCAAAGAAGGCCACTTCAAAACTACCTTATTGAAAAAAAAAATGTACATGAAGGTGTTAGGGGATCATTGACCAAAACCATCTACTTTGGCCAGGCACCATAATCAACACTTGCAGGAATTGTCTCACAACAGGGGGTCCTGAGGAACACAGCGTTGCCACCAAAAACTAACTGGGAGAATTCCAAAAAGTCTAAAAAGGGGAGAGGAGATGACAGCCCATAATGTGTCTTGTAAAACTAACTGGGAGAATGCAGAAGTGACCAAATGGAAGGAGATGCCAGTTCATAATATGAACTGCCAACCTCTCAGAATCCTTCTTGCTGTAATCCATCTTGGCTGAGAGATGCTTGCACCACCACGAAGGACTTTGAGCCAGACCAAATACGGGCCAAACAAGTTGACTGGCCAGAGACAGTAAAGAAACTAACCATAAAGCCTGAGGCTGTGAGCTTTGTGGTAGAGCTGTTCTCCTGGATACCTTATCCTACGGCTCTCTGCCCTGGTACCCCTTCCCAATAAACTCTCTTGCTTTGTCAGCATGTGTGTCTCCTCATTTCTGAGTGTTAGAAAAGAGCCCACTCTTGGGCCCTGGAAGGAGTCCCCCTTCCTGAAACAAATATGTCTTCAAAATTCAGTTACTATCAAGAGAAAATAAAAGCTTCACAATTTGACCCCTAGCCTGGGAACTTCCATATGCTGCAGGTGCAGCTCTAAAAATAAATAAATAAATAAATAAATAAATAAGAATAAATCCCTATTATCTCTGTTACCTGTAGCATGATTTTGATTTAAGTTGTACCTGGACATAGCAGTTTTTCAATAACATGCAATAGAACATTTCAAAATTAATAGCTGTTTTCCTCAAAACTCATAAATATAAGTTGTGTGTAACAAAAATATATAGTACTTATATAAATTTACTGGCCTGATTAATAGATTCTTTTGTTACTTTAAGATACTATTCAGCAGTATTTTACATAATGGCAATATTCTTTGTGCTTGTTTTTGAAAAAAACACATCAGTTAGGCAGTGTTTCTGTACTATTTATTTTTGGTTTATTACAGTATTGCAAGTGTAAATATTAATTTTTTAAAAGTGTAGTTGATTTCAGAGAGACCATAAGCAGGTGCAGACTCAGCATGCCCATCTCATTTTGGCTGCCTTTTCCTACTGTTTACTTTGTAGTATTTGCCCATGTCTGACAAAGCCAGTTGCTTAGAATGGGAAGTCAGTGACAGGAACTGCCAGTTGAATGGTGTCACAACTCTGAGTTTCTCTTATTTTCTCATAATTATGTGATCATCATGCTGAGGAAAAATACTTGCTAGAGAATGACCAATGAATTCTCTTTCACTAAGGTTACTATTTTCCGCTGGCCAGTTTTGCTCTGTAGGATACCCTATGAGTATCTGAGTGTCCCGTGGATGCCATTATTGGTTGGAGAAAAAAATCATAGTTTTAAAAGTATTGTAGGTGGTATATTTCTACTGAAAGTAGGAAAGAACATTTTCCCCCTGAAGTAAGGCAATATACTTAATGTGTGACAATCATGGCTTTTAAATATGCTTGTTGATTATCAGTATATATTATAGGTTATTGCATTAATACACTGAGCAATACAATAAACATCTGCTGAGTATTTATTTTGAACAAACCATAGTCCTGTATATTATGGGAGTGAACATCTGAGAAAGACACAGTGCCTATCTGTGCAAACGTTCTCTAAAGTATTAAACTTGTAAAACTTGTAAAAGTTGTAAATTGTTAACTGGCAGAGACAAAGATCATTAGAAAACATTTTGAATGTAATTAGACAGTTTCAGTTAATAGATATTATAATATCAGTAGTATTAATAAAATATTAATATATTTAGTATTTTATTCTGCATGTTATTGCTAATTGTGCCATCATAATAAACCTATAAAATAAGAAATAGTTATTTTTGTTAAAAGTCATGTGGATTATCTTTGAAAACATTATGTTAAGAATATGTTATATGATTTCACATATGTGGAACATCCATAATAAGCAAATACATAGAGACAGAAACTGTATTAGTGGTTGCCTACGTCTGCGAGCTGAGGGAGTAACAACTGCAAAATGTTTTCCATTTGGAGTGAATGCAAATGTTTTAGAATTTATTATGATGAGGGTGCATAAGTCTATGATTTAACTTAAAATCATTTAGTTAATATTAGGAATATGTTAATTACATGGTATAAAATGATATATCAATAAAGCTTTTACAAAGTACCCTTTATATTACTCTCGAGTAGTTTCTCAGTACCTCATATAAAATAATAATTAAATATTCTTTTCAAATTATTTACTCCCCCCTTTCCTCCTATTCCTGTCTTTATTATTGCCATAATCATTTCATCATCATTATCAAGAGAGAGGACAGCTTTTACTCTCTGTACACACAAAGAGGTTATTTGATCACATAGCAAGATGCTAACCATTTACAAGCCAGGAAGAGGGCCCTCACCAAGAATCTGTAGGCACTTTGATCTTGGGATTCCCAGTCTCCAGAACTGTGAAAAATATATATCTGTTATTTAAGCCAACCAATCTGTGGTATTTTTTCATAGCAGCAGAAAGTTATAATTATCTTATGTTATTTATAACATAGTTATTATTTATATAGCACTGCTTATTTAATCTATTTAGTTAATTTCAGCCATTAAAGTTATTTTATTTTTTATATTATTTATTATTTTTTGCTTTTTAAGGCCAAACTCATGGCATGTGGAAGTTCCCAGGCTAGGGGCTGAATGGGAGCAACAGCTGCTGGCCTGTGCCACAGTAGCATCTGCGACCTACACCACAGTTCATGGCAATGCCAGATCCTTAACTCACTGAGCAAGGCCAGAGATGGAATGTACATCCTCATGGTTCCTCGTCAGGTTCGTTAACCACTGAGCCACGAAGGGAACTCCCAGTCATTAAAATTTTTATTTCAATGTTTTCCAGTTGATTGGGCTTCAGTTTGTTCACAATTTCAATTTTCTGGTGACAGTCTCAAGCATTTCTTTTCTTCTTCATATTCATCATGAGTATTTTAAACTTTATTTCCTAAGATTTTTAGCACCTGGAACACCTGTCTGTTTTGGCTTGATTCTCCATCAGTTGATCCTACATTTCGTCTTGTAATCACTCCAAAATGTTAGACCTTGTGTATGCAAAATATTAGTTTCTCTGAATGTCATCTTCTTCATCCCAGAAGCATTCAATTGTTCCGTGTAGCAGAGAGATTGAATATAGGCACATACCTTTAATCCAAATAAGGGTCACCTATCTCTAGTTTTTATGTAATCATAAAGTACAAATTTTTCAGAGCATTGACCAAGTGCCCTGCATACTTTCTAGCTCTTCTCTTTCTTTGAATCAAAACATTTTTTTTTCTCCAGTCCTCCTATGAGCTCACTGAATTCTCTGCTTAGCTTTTCAGTCTTTCAAAAACCTGTTTTCTTTCCTTCTCTCTTTTTAAATCACAAACTCTAAGCTGATAATAAAAGTTCCAGGGTCATATATATATGACATTTGCTTCTGTTGCTTGGATGCTTCACACAGTATTTAATATTTACATACAAGAAATGGCACACAGGTTTTCTAGTGATTAAAAAATATGTTTATTTTATTGAGATATATGCTAATTGATTCTATAATTCATGCATCTTAGAATTATATCGAAAAACTCAGAAAAGATAAAAACGTAACTATTCAATAAGTTTGGGTCTCAGAATGTATTTTGTATTTCCACAAAACAATGTTATAACGCACACGCTATAATTTCCATGGTTACTCAGATAGTTAACATTTGTTATGGTTAAAATACGTATGTCAGATATCTAGGAGATTTTTTTGTTTTTTATAGATGTGGACAATAGCACAAAATTATTTCTGAAGTTCCCAAATTTGGCAGGAATTGTGTAAGTGAATGCAAAACACTGCATTTTTTTTTCTTGAGTTCTTATTATTCTTCAGAGATGTCTTTAATTGCTTTTAGTTAGGTGCTCTGAATCTTTGTCTTTGATCAATAAATCTTGGCATCTGATTGTATTCTAGGTTTGTTCTACAGAGAGTTTAAAAAAATCAACCTAGGCTCTACAGCTTAGGGGAAGAATGCCGTTAACTATAAAGGAAGGTAATTACTTCAGGTCACCTGGGATATTCAAGTTGCCTCAACATGACAATCCAAGCAATGATTTTTTTATTAGATCCTGAATATTTACTTTTCAATGGAACTATTATTTGTTGGCTAATATTTGCTAGATTTTCTGTATTATTTTTAAATACTTTCGCACAACCTCAGAATATTTAAAAAGATGTTTAAATGCAAAAATTTTTAAATTCTCATTTGTTCAGATCTAAAGCATAGTATTTTCCTATTCTAGTTAAATAGAAACGTATTGTCTGAATGTTTAAAAATCAATTTTTCTTTGATTTTTGTAGATTATTTATGAAGACAGAAAAGATTATTATATCAATTTGAGGCTTACCTAATGCTTGATTTATTTAATAAAAATGTAATTTTTTTTTTTTTTTTTGTCTTTTCAGGGCCGCACCCGCGGCATACGGAGATTCCCAGGCTAGGGGTCTAATCGGAGCTGTAGCCGCCGGCCTATACCAGAGCCACAGCAATACGGGATCCAAGCCACCTCTGAGACCTACACCACAGCTCAGGGCAACTCCGGATCCTTAACCCCTGAGCAATGCCAGGGATCAAACCCACAACCTCATGTTTCCTAGTCAGATTCGTTAACCACTGAGCCACGATGGGAACTCCTAAAATTGTAATTTTTACATTGCAGCAGAAAGCTTAACGAGCCTTGACTGATGTCTGTCCGAGAAATGTAAATGAAAGAGTGACAGTATTTACTGCAATGATGGGATTCATAATCATAAATTGTGAGGGAGAATAGACTACATTTTAACATTTATGACATCAATAATAGCCAAAGTCCGCATAGGTTTTCCATATAAAATTTATGTATTGAGTGAAGAGTAGAATATAAAATGTGGAGCTTATATTTTCAAGAATATATTTTCAAGCTTATATTTTCAAGAAATGAACACAAAGTTATCCTCATTCTACAAGCTGGAGCTACCGTTAAGTCCATATATTGTCAGTAAATAAAAAGTAAAACACTGTATTTACATGCAAATATAATAAAAGGAACCTATGTTATGATGCTCCTTAAGTATCCAAATTAAATTAGCTTCAAATTTTCTTTTTTAAACTAATTATTAATAATAGTGAATTTTACATGAGATAGTTATATATCTTTTTTTTTTTTTGGTCTTTTTGCCTTATCTAAGCCCGCACCCGCAGCACATGGAGGTTCCCAGGCTAGGGGTCTAACAGGAGCTGTAGCTGCCGGCCTTTGCCACAGCCACAGCAACATGGGATCCGAGCCGCGTCTGCAACCTACAGCACAGCTCATGGCAACGCCAGATCTCTAACCCACTGAGCAAGACCAGGGATCCAACCCACAACCTCATGGTTCCTAGTCTGATTCATTAACCACTGAGGCACAACGGGAACTCCGAGATAATTATTTATCTTTACCAAATTTTAATTTATTTGACAGATACAATTAATACATTGAATACCGTCTTTCTATAAAAAGGCAGTTTACATAGTAGGTAAAAATCCTAGAGAACTGGACTCAACCCAGACCTGTGCTCACATTCTGGTTTTACTATTAACCAATTCTGTAACTTTAGGCAGTAGTTTCTGCACTACTGGTGTTTATCCTATAATCAGTGTAGTACGATTACTTACAGCATTAGATTCCCTGTGAAGATTAAATGAGCCAGTATTTTTCAGTTTTTTTCTTCATTGTCCCACTACAGAAACTTTTAGATTATTTTTTTGTAATTACTTACCATTTAGTTTTTTACAGTACAGATATGTAGTATACTGGATTCTAGTCTGTGGCCCTTTTGATGGTCATAAGTTACTGGAACATATAAGATGTTTTTCTATCCTCCCACCCTAATTTCTGTCCCTTAGGTTGATATTACCCTTTTTTGAGGGTGTATGTAACAAACTAAATTCTTACTGAGTGTTTAAATTATCATTCAATGTGTCAATACATATTAAATTCTATTATTATTGTTATTTATATGACCTTAGAAGCAAATTTATAATAAATACTTGTATGTGTATTTATACAGCAGTTTTGATTAAAACATTTTTATTGAAGATATGTAGTCTTTGTAAGAGAAACAAAGTTTTACTGAATTTTTAGTGACTTTAGACATGGATTTCTGAATTTTTTACCTTTAGAGGCAATGACAATATTTTAACCTACATATAGCAACAAATCTATTATTTATGGAGACAAGAGATCATGCTGTAAATAAATATACAGTTCAATTTTAGGGTAACCGAAAGGCTTGGTAAGAATGAATAAATGGTGCATTCAGAATAATTCCACTTTTGCAATATTTAAGAGTAATTTCCCCTATCACAAGGACATAAAATCACAACTCAGTAAAATGTGAAAAGTTGATTAATACAATAAGGGCTATCATCCAGCATAGATCTAATAGAATACACACTAATTCTCTCTCTCTCTCTCTTTTTTTTTTTTTTTCCCTTCCCTTTAGGGTTCTAGGCTAGGGGTTGAATCTGAGCTGCAGCTGTTGGTCTACACCACAGCCACAGCAACTGGGAGTCAGCTCTCATTGATGACCTACATCTCGGCTTGCAGCAATACAGGATCCTTTATTCCACTGAGTGAGGCCAGGGATTGAACCCATATCCTTACAGACACCTTGTCAAATTCTTAAATTGCTAAGCCACGATGGAAACTTCCACATCACTTTTCAATGTGCTTTTTTACATGGCTGAATGCACGTGTATGTATGTGTGTGTGTGTGGGGGGGGGGGGGGTGGCTTCTCATCAGCAATTTTACCTAGCAGTCCCAAGTTAAGTTGTCGTTAGTATTTTTTTGGTGCTGCTTGAACTCCTGTTTTATGCATTTATTTATTTTTGGTTATACAGTAATTTTAGAACAAAGGTAAAAACACTATATTTAGATTGAATGTCTAAGTTAATTTTTACTAAAAGGAAATATATTTTGCCATATTGTGAGCAATACTATTACAGAAGATAGTCTGCGTATCAACCAAAAGATCAAGTTGGAAAAGAAATTCACAAAAAGTCCTTCTAGGCTTGTGCATGAGGTTGTTTAGGAAACTCTTCATATTTATATTCAATAGTAGGCTCACATAAAATTAACAACTTCTAAACTTTTCAATTTTATTTAAATCTGTTTCTATTTTCTTTATGTAAAACAGACAGATGTGCAAAATCATTGGAAACTCTTTTACAGATTTCTGTATTAAAATCAGAAGATGAGATATTATACTATAGAAGAAATAACAGTCTTCTGGGAAGGTTTCCCAGGACTGCAAACAGCTTCATCTTACCCTCTGTGTTCCTAAATAGAGGATCTTTTCATAACCACACCAGCAACATGAATAAAGCCTTTGACAATTCAAAAATTTGGATGATGAGAAAATGGGGACAAATTATGTGAAGAGATCATATTTGCATGAGAAATAATTATTAGAAATTTAGAAAAAATTATGTGGACTTTTGGTGAAATGTAAAATTTTGAGTTTATCTCAACCTGATATTTCTAAATAAAGGAGAGTGAGATTTAAAATTTTTAAAGTGTTAAGAAAATAAAGCTCACACAAAATAAAGTCAACCAGTGGTTACAAATGTGAACATAATCACAGAAAAGTAAAGAGGCTTGAATATGGCGTAAAGTTGTATAACTGTATGAACGTGAAAAAAAAAACTGGAAAAAAAAGGGCTAACTTGTCCATGTCTCATCTACTGCTGAGGGCTGGCTCCAGACATTGAGCCCACTGGGAACTTACTGGATATGAGCCGAATATCACCTGTGTAGCCCTGGATTAGAGGTCAAGACGCAAATAGAAAAACCTGTAGAACATCTGGAGAAGGAAGTGTATGAACAGAGCTAAAACAAGCAAGTAGAAACCACTGACATTAAATGAGACTGCAAACACATGAGTTTCTGATACAAAGAAAATTAAAAGAAAAATGGTACAAGAGGGAGATCGATCCCTTAACCAGTGAAATAAAACATGCTCACAAGCTGAATTTAAAATATATATGTTTCAGGTTCTAAAACAAATTTTGGAAGATTAATAATAAAAAGTGCTAATAATCAAAAGCAAAAAGGAAAAAAAGACAAACAGGCAAACATGACTCAAGAAAAAGTATATAAAAACCAACAGTTACTGATATTCTAAAAACCTCTCATTGTGTTTATATTAGAGGTTTTTCTATATCTGTAATATATTAAACACACAAAAAATGTAAAACATCAAAGATGGAGTAAACTTTTCATGATCCAAAACAGAATTTGTGAATTAGGATATAGTATTGAGGATCAAATCCAGCCCCCCCCAACAAAGTAAGCCCAGCGAGACAGAGAAGGAAAAACGTGAATGAGAAATAAAGAGAAGACCTGAAAGATGCCAATAACACTTCTAATGAGATGTCACAGAGGAAAAAGATAGATGAAGTAGTAAAAAAGCAATATTCAATAGTGATGGTGACAGAATTGTCCAGAATTAATGTCATAATTCTTCCAAGAAAAGGGGATCATGGAAGCTTAGCCAATACAAATAAATGCATGCATATATTATAAGTCAATTTTCATTTAACAAACCTTAAGACTAATAAGAAAATCACATATGTACTAAAGAGAAAAGACTGCCTTTTCAAATAAATTACAGCCTACAATAATACATCTTATTAACAATAAAACAACAAAAAATAATGGGTAAATGGAGCAACATCTTCAAAAGATCAGAAGTGGTTGGGGGAATTGATTTACTAAACTAGAATTGCATGGGCAGCCAAATTAATATTTGAAAAATAAAATTACAATAAAAACACTTTCAATTGCATAGAAAGTAAATTTTTGGAATTAGCAGGAATGAGTAATAAGAGGTTAACTACATTTATAGTTATAGTATGAAAAGTATTACAAACATCCACAATCTCTTTGTTTTTACTTATATCAAAAGCTCTCATTAATTTTTTAATTAAGAATTTAATTTTTAGGGAGTTCCCTTCGTGGCTCAGCGGTTAATAAACCCAGCTAGGACCACTGAGGATGTGGGTCCGATCCCTGACCTCGCTCAGGGGACTGCAGATCCAGCGTTGCTTTAAGTTGTGCTGTAGGTCACAGACACGGCTTGGATCCCACATTGCTATGGATGTGGAATAGGCCTGCAGCTGTAGCTCTGATTCAACACCTTGGCCTGGGAACTTCCATATGCCCCGGGGCACAGCCCTAAAAAGAAAAAAAAAGAAAAGAAAAATAATTTAATTTTTAGAACAGTTTTAGGTTCCCAGCAAAACTGAGGGGAAAAGGCAGAGCTGGCCCATAAACCAGCCGTAGATATTCTTCATCAAGATGAGGAAGATCCCTTCTATTCCTGGTTCATTCAAATTTATCGTGGATTTGATTTCCTATTCTTTTTCTATTTGCCTAAATTGGAAACTTAGATTATTGATTTTAGATCTTTTCTTCCTTCCTTCCTTCCTTCCTTTCTTTCTCTCTCTCTCTCTCTCCCTCTTTTTCTTTCCTTCTTTTTTTGTCTTTTTAGGGCCGCACCTGCAGCATATGGAGATTCCCAGGCTGGGGATCGAATCCGATGGCCTATGCCACAGCCACAGCAATGCCAGATCTGAGTCATGTCTGCGACCTACACCACAGCCAGATCCTTAACCCACTGAGTGAGGCCAGGGATCAAACCTGTGTCCTCAGATTCACTCCCACTGAGCCATGAGTCCTAAATCTTTCCTTTTTTCTAATTTATGCCTTTAATGCTATAAAGCTACCTCTCAGCATTTAAAATATTTTGATAAGTTTGTGTTGCCTTTTCATTTAGTTAAAAATACTTTAAAATTTCTCGAGGTTTTTTGAACTATTATTTAGAAGTATGAAAGAAAAATAACATAATTGGCTATTTAAATGTTTAACAGATATGCACAGACTGTTTATATTGAAATACAATTCCAAATAATGTTATAAGCAGATTTCATATGTCCAGGAAGTGCACAATGCCTGCTTTTTTTTTTTCATATTAACAATGAATTTTATTTCAGTTATAGGTGTACAAAGATCATAAGTCAATATGATAGATTTTGTGTCCCAAACCCACAGTGCCTCCCCCGACCCCCCAGATTGTCTTATTTGAAAAACCAAGGTTTTCCAAAATCTGTGAGTCATTGTCTGTTCTTCAAAGATGTTCATAGTGTCTCTTTAGTTTCCACATGTAAGCGGTAGCATTGGGTGTTGCTGTCTAATTGTCTGACTGGTTCCACTTTGTATAATAATTTCTAGGTTCATCCATGTTGCTATAAATGTTATTCTGTTCCTTTTAATGGCTGAGTAATATTCCATTATGTGTATGTACCATATCTTCCCTATCCAATCCTCTGTCGATGGGCATTTAGGTTGTTTCCACGACCTGGCTTCTTCCCTCTCTAGCTGCTTTGGATGTAAAGTTAGGTTGTTTATTTGAGCTTTTTCTTGTTTCCTGAGGTTGGCTTGTATTGCTATATACTTTCCTCTTAGCGCTGCTTTTGCTGAATCCCAGAGGTTTTGGAGTGTCGTGTCTTTGTTGTCATTTGCTTCTAGGTATTTTTTAATTTCCTCTTTGATTT
>PVHT021183727.1:18987516-19043784 GCA_004024745.2 Catagonus wagneri
TCTTTGCCTCCAGTCTATTTCCAATGCCTTGCATCATCTTCAGCATCAACAGTCTAAAGTCTCTTTCTGGGAGGCTGGTAATCTCCTCATGACTGAGCTGTTTTTCTGGGCTTTTCTCTTTCTCCCTTATCTGGGTTAGAGTTTTCTGTCTTTTCATTTTTATAGGTTTTTGGTGTGGTGACCTTTTTGCCAACAATAGAGTGGTAGCCTCTCTTAGCTCTGGCGTTTCCCTCCCCTGTGACTAAAGCTGGTATGGGCAGGGCTTGCTGTAGGCTTCCTGATGGGAGGGACTGATGCCTGCCCACTGGTAGGTGGGGTTGATTCCTATCCCTCTGATGGGTGGGGTTTTGTCTCTGGATGAGATTAGAGGCTGGCTGTGCCTGAGGGGTCTTTAGGAAGCCTGTTTAGTGATGGGTGGGGCTGTGATCCCACCTGGATTATTGTTTGGCCTGGGGCTTCTCAGTGCTGATGGGAGAGACCAGATTTTCCCAGAAATGGCCCCCTCCAGAGAAATGCAGGCTAATGAATGGTCCCAAGAGCTTCACCTTCAATGCCCTTCCCCCACAACAAGCCACAGTCACCCCTATTTTCCCAGTAGATCCTCCAAGAATTGTAGTCAGGTTCCACCTGGATTCCTATGGAGACTGCTTTGTCGTGGGACCCAGTGCACGTGAAAGTCTGTGTGTGCCTTTCAAGGATGGGGTCTCTGTTTCTCCCAATCCTGTGGAGCTCTTGCACACAAGCTCTGCTGGCCTTCAATGCCAGATGCTCTGGGGGCTCTTTCTCCCTGTGCCCGATCCCCAGGCGTGGGGTTTTGACGTGGGGCTCAGAACTCTCAGTCCTGTAGCTAAGTCTCTGTGATGCAGTTACTTTCAGTCTGGGGGGCTTCCTACCCAGGAGGTATGTGGTTGCTTCTATCACGTAATTGCCCCTCCTACCTCTTGATGTGGTCTCCTCTTTGTCTTCTGGAGTAGAATATCTTTTTTGGAAGTTTACAGTCCAGTTGGTTGAAGGCTGCTCGGCATTTGGTTGTAGTTTTGCTGTTTTTTGAGCTCCAGTCCTTCTATTCTGCCATCTTAATACAATCTCCTGCTTTTTTTTTTAATTTAATGATTTTTATTTTTTTTCCATTATAGCTGATTTACTGTCTTCTGTCAATTTTCTACTGTACAGCAAGGTGACCCAGTCACACATACACATATATATTCCTGTACACATATACATTCCTCACAATGTCTTCCTTAAAGCAGTTGACAGTATTTGCTTTTATGGAGCATGCTTCTCAGTAATTATTGAGTGTATGCCTTATATATTCTGCTATATTATCATTATGCATGCTGTTTAAACCAGCTAACAGCCTATTCAAAGAACCGTTTCTCTAAATATATCTACACTGTAATATTGAAATGTAAAAAACCGTCTCCTTATTAGAAGCATGTTCTATTAAATATATTAATTTGATAGAGTATATTTTTACTTGCATTCAATTACAAAAAATTTTTTAAAGTGTTTTTTCACAAGTAGCTCATATCACTGCCAAAATATGTTTCTATAATGGTGTATAGAAAAATTCATACCATAATAAAATAAAATTTAAAAATTAAATTAATACATGCCCAAAGGCAATTTACCCACCTACTTGCCAAAGTATTAAATAATGCTATTTCATTTTCATAAGTTAGGAATGTCACCTATCCAAAAGCTAGTTTTGATGAAATATTGATTTCTATATTCCTTACTTAATTATAGAGAGTGCTTGAGTGTTTTCTAATGAAGTATCCTATTGCACAAATATTATGTAGTCGTTTCCCATAGGTAAATAACATTTATTTAGCATGATACATTCTCTCTGCTCCAAAGGATTAGATGACATAGTGTCATATTAATAGTTAATGTATTATTTCATATTATGTTATTTTTTTGTCTTTTTTATCTTCTTAGGACTACACCTGTGACAAATGGAGGTTCCCAGGCTAGGGGTCAAATCTGAACTATAGCCTCGGGCGTAGGCCACAGTCACAGCAATACCAGTTCTGAGCCATATCTGTGACCTACACCACAGCTCATGGCAATGCCAGATCCTTAACCCACTGAGCGAGAGCGGAGATCAAACCCATGTCCTCATGGACGCTAGTTGGGTTTGTTAACTGTTGAACCATGAAGGACATTCCCCGTATTATGTTATCTTACCTTTAATAGGAATATACTTGCTTTTATTTATTGATAATTAAACATTAAAATATTCATTAATAAAGTTTTAATATAATTGTTTTGGTAAACATTGTCCATTAAGTTTCTACATACAAAATGAATGTTTTTGATAGATATAAATATTTGATATTTTTCATTTCCTAACACCTGACAAGGTTACAGCCAATGTTTACCTTGAATCACTTTTTCTTATCAATTCTTAGACTACATATTTTGAAATGAAAGATAAGTTGAATACACACACACTAATATATGTATACTAGTAACTTCTTTCTCAAAATTTTACATTTAAGATAAATGACCATAATCCAATGATATATGGGTTCTATTTGTTATAAACTTATTATTAATATATATTCACAAAAAATTAATATATATTCACAAAAAATCATATATAAAGACTTATGTAATTATAGTAGAGGTGTTTTCCCTTACTAGGGTATTAGCTCTATATTCTTTTAACTACCCCAATTATGTAAATTTTTCGTAATCATTTCCCTATTTGAAAATTTGGATAAAAATTTAAATCCACAACCTGAAATATGTAACACTCCTAGCATATGGTCTTACAAATTACAGATTTTTAATAAATTCTAATTATCATTTAATTTATTGTTTACTTTAATATAACTATTATCTTTACCAACAGTATATAAAACACACAGGTTTTTTATATAAATTGAAAAAGGAATGTCTGAGATAGGTTTTAACTTCATATTTTCTCCACTTTTTTCCACTTCAACAGAAACCTGCTGCCAGATGACATTTGTATTACTTTCCCTTTATGGAAAAAAAGGAATATTTCTACTAAATGTGGACTTATCTTTCTGATTTGGAAAAAATGCTGTAAGTTAAAATCCAACTGGACCCCATTTGAGTCTTCCTATAATTCACTTCATTTCTATGAAAAATACTTCCAGATTTGGCAATTCAACCTCTCACAAATCCCAAATAACTTAGTAATAGAGATTTTACAATGCTTTACTGAGAAATTAATTATTGTAAAAATAACTTCTTTAAACATACATGTCCGAAATACTTATAAAGAGTGTTATAAAAATGTTACAACTATATTTATTACAATTGCCAAATGTCATTAGTATATAAAGTCATATTATTATATAATTTTGTATATAATTTGTATCTTTAGTTACAAAGAGAAGCTTCAAAATGGTTATTGGAAATATATAGAGTGGCAAAAGTCCCATATGAGAGAATTGCTTAAAAGTGACTATTAAATATCTTTTACCAAACACAAACTGATTTACTCATATTCTTACAAATAATGCTAGGATTATCTTTCAGCATTAGGTAATTTTTCCAGTGTTTAGCAATGCAAATAAGGTTCTTGAAAGATTTCTTTCTTATCACTGGCCAAAACTGCTTTCTGAATTTGGAAGAAATCATTTGTATTCATTTATAATAGTACTCACAATATAACTCTACAAGGCATGAATTTTTCTTTGAGCTAAAACTCATCTCCATTCTTTTGGCCATGTATGTAGCTCTTGATTAAAACAAAGGAAATTGAAAAAAAATTTTAAAAGAATGAAAGATATGGATGGGAAGATAGGATGTCAAGCATCCAAACTGTTTTTTGTATTTCAGTAATCAAGATATAAACTTCTTCAGTTATAGCAGCTAGCCATTCATACCACCACTTGGCAGCACTAACACGATTTAGAACAATCTCAACATCCAGTATCCTATTATACTGCCACACATGCTATGTAGAACATTAAACATCAGCTGGAATATATTCTTATTGGTAATGTAGCTAGGTCAAAAAAGGAAAAAAAAGGCAAAAGAGAAAAAGATATATATCTCCGGATAAGTGGAAAAAGAAATTGTCCAGAAATCAGAGAGATGTAAAGAAACCAGATGACTAGATGACATAGTGTTAAAACTATCAAGCCTAATAATATTGGTTCTTTTGCAGCTGAGATTTGGTTTTAATTCAATTGCTGTATACAAAAAACCAACAATTTATTCACTGACCAGATTTTATCTGAAGTGATCCTTTGGAACTATTTGCTTTCTATTGGACTTAAAATTATATTCTAGATGACCATTTTTTGCCAAACTAACATAACACATGCTCTTTATTCACTTTCTAGTCATGAAGCTATAGAGTGAAAAATGCAGGTTAGTTTTTAGGTCTCTCCATAACTCTCAGAATTGACTTTTATTATATAAATGCCCATAGCTGGCATATGGTTAATGTTATTGAGAGTTCTATAAGTCTTTGACTTTTGAGGTATTTGAAAGAGTGAATATCAAATATAGATGCTGTGGTATTATTGGACATTTTACTATTGATTTCTGATTTAATGCTTTATTGGAAAATGCAGATATGTTAGGTAGGACAGGATAAGAAATTTGGCACTGATGAGACAGAACAGGTCATTAATCTTCACTGAAAACAGGAGGTCTGCAGTTAAACAAGAAGAACATGTGCAAGAACAAAGTCAAGGGAACTTCCAGGAGATTTCCCTGTGACCCATCCCCCATGCAGATAAGGTATATTGCCTCATCTGCACTGGGCACGTTCAATCTTCTAATAGCACTTTTCTATGTATGGGAAGATGCAGAGTCTCAGTTCACTGGAAACATTCCTTAGATATGCACCTTAGCTATCTAGAGTTACTGTCCTGTTCTTTCCCATTGGAAGTCCCTTAAGGGTGGAACTTTGAGTGGCTCCAGTGGTTGAGGGCTTGGTGTGGGCAGTCCTTTTGTCTCCATCCTGAGTTACCTCAGGGCTTAAGATTGGTGGTAGCTGCAGCAGCTTGATGGCTGTAACATCCTTCAAGATAGCAGCAACATAAGGGAATTGACTGTGAATCTCACAGTTTGTGGGATTCTCCGATAGAAAAGATAAACTCCTGACATGAACAAATCCAAGTTCTCAGTAGAAGAAAACATCTCTTATTTAGGAACTTGGCATTCCCACAATGCAAAATCAAATGAAAATGTGCTTAGGAAATGACCACATTTCAAGAAAACAAAGAACCACCATTATTGAGAAATATAGAATGAAAAAAATATACGCTTATATAGCCAAGAAAGTGTCAGGAATACAAGAAAATTACTCCCAAAGAAATATTTAAAGAAATAGAAGTTGGGAATAAAATTTGAGTAATAGTTTAGGGTTATGATTTGTGGCTGAAGCAGTTTTAACGATTAAATGGATTTCAAAAATGATAACTATGTTAGCTGAATTTTAAAACTCAGTGAAGACATTAAACAATTTTATTCAAAAAATGGATAAAAAGAAAGGGAAATGGAAGTGGTGACCTCAAATTTTAAGTTAAGGGACACTTAAAATACAGAGAAACAGAAAATATGAAAGAAGGATAAAGGGCATTAAGATTAGAATGAAAAATTTGTATAAGTCTAATTGGCATTCCCAGAAAGAAGGTATAAAAAGGATTGTGGAAATATTATATTTGAAAACCTACTGCCTATAAATATTCCTAAGTTGATGGAATAGGGATATTAATGTCCCAAGCAAAATATACAAAAAACAAATATATAGCTAGCAAACACTAGATAAAATCTGTAATACATAAATTAGAGAAAAATTAATAATATCAGAAATGAAAGACTTAACAGATTTTAATGACCTCAAACCTCTTAATAGGTATAGATGAATCCAGATAAAGGTGGACTTATATCTGCTAAGGCATGAATGACCTTAATCATCAATGTTGAATTGTGCACATAGCAAAAATCTCTTTCATCAGTGAGGATAAAATAAAGACACATGTAATCAAACACTGAAAGTGTTAATCACCAACAAACTTTCATTATGGAAAATTCTACAGCAAGACAACTTAATATGCTAAAATAAAAAAAAAACAGTTACAAATCAAAGCCAACAACTTTATGTGTAAACAAGATTATGTGTACAATTTTGTGTACATACAGACCATGTAATATTATTCAATATTAAGAAGAAATTAAGCTAGCAAGCCATGAGACAACATGGAGACACTATAAATGCTTATTATTAAGTGAAAGAAACCAATATAAAGAGGCTATATACTGTATGATTCCAATATATGACATTCTGGAAAAAGTCAAACTATGAACAGTAATTGACAGGGATTAGGGAGGAGGGCAGGATGACTAAGGAGAACACAGAAGAATTTTAGGGCAGTGAAAATACTCCTTATGCTATTATAATGTTGTACACATGTCATTATACATTTGTTCACACCCATAGAATACACTACACCAAGAATGAACCCTTACAGTAAACTAGGAACTTTAGATTATTAAGAAGTGTCAGTGCAGGTTTATCACTTGCAACAAATGCACCACTCTGATGAGAGGCCAGAAAATTGGAGAGGCTCTGCAGTGTGGGCGCAGGGGCTATACGGGAAACTCTGTACATTCTGATCAATATTGCTGTGACCATTACACCGCTCTGAAAAAATTTAGCCTTTAAACAAACTTTAGTTAATTCACATTTCAATGTTCACGCTGTTTCAAAATCAGAAAGATCGAATTTACTTCCTTAAGTGTTACAGATTTACTGGAGCTTTTAAATTAAGGATACCATCCTTCAGGACACCATGCATGAATGAAGGTTTTCTGCAATAATTTTCCATTTGGGGAAGATTATTTTTGCAGTTTGCTTCTAGAATTCCAGATGTGTGAATGCTCCTGAATGGTTTACTGACAAGTTGTCCATAGGCGTGTTTTCCTGTGCTAATGTTGCAGATGTCCTCACTACATTGTATCTACTGAACACCCATTGGGTAAATTCTAAGTAGACTCATAGGCATTATAGAGTTAATCTCCTATATTCCAGCTGGTGCTGACTGTATGCCCTGCATAATGACAGATGCTGATGGGTCCTGAATTTATCAAGCATGAGATAAACCACTGGTCACAATTTATTGATGTTTATGTGGATTGCAGGTTATTGAGATCATTCTGACCAGTCCACAAATAAAAGAATTTAGTGTCTGCTGTTTATTGCTGCATCTTCAGTAATTATACAATTATGTAAAGAGTTTATTATCAAATACTTTTTAAAGAATGAATAACTAAATTTGCCTACATTCTCCTAATCAAGGTAATTTTAAATGGGTGTCTAGAAACATAATAGATATTCTTAGTTATTTTACTTTCACATGTTTGATTTAGGAGGCTTCGTTTAAATACACAAAGCCCTAAAATTTGCATTCTGTAAAAGATGAGATGAATGGAGTCATTTAAAATAGAGGCAAATCAGCCATTCCAGAGGAACAGCCTTTCCTGTCCTCTTTTCTGTACCTCTGAACTGGGCCAAACTGCCAACATTCCAAGAAATCAGCAAAGAAAATAGAAGACTCTATTGAAAGGACTGACAAATGAACTTTTACTAAGTAACCGCTTTTCCCCCACTAATCCATGAAGTACAAATCTAGCTTTACCAACCCTCTTTCATCAGTGAACACTTCACTTGATAAATTTCCTCATCTTGGGCCAATAAACCCTTCTAAAAAACCAATTTACCTTACTTTTCTCTCTTACCCCATATAAACCCTGAGTTCTTCTCTTGCAACAGAGATACTCTTTGGGTTTCAACCTAAATCTGTGTACCTCAAATTGCAATTCTCTGATTACAAATAAATGCTTTGGCTGTTGACTTGGATGGCTGTTTTTCTAGGTTCACAAGCCCTTTACATTCCTTTAACAGGGGTTAAGGTCAAATGATAAATAATATATATTTTTTTACTATCTTTTATGTACAAGCAAGGATTTAATATTTTTGCATATCAGTGTAGAGTGCCAATTATTTGTAATACGAAAAGCAATACGAATCCAGAAAAAAAATAATGAAGGCAGTATCAGCATCATTTTTTTTTCTAATAAAGCTTTCAACTCTCCAATAACATGTTTTAGTTTTAAAGAGAGGTTTCTAGAGGACATATCTGATGAGTTGCTATGATTTCTGAACTCATACAATCTTTGTAAAACCCTGTGCTGCTTAGCTCTTGTGATGCAGGATTTAAGTGGCCAATACACTCTCTTAAAAAATCTGTTCAGAAACATATTTACAACAATTTTATAGTACTGCTGTTTCTGCTTTCTATCTCTGCTAGCTGCTTTTTCCAAACACTAAATCAGTGAGTGGCTGTGTGATATACCTTCGATTATACACTATCATTTAAATTTTACCATTATATGAAGGACAGATGATGTTAGGACACCAAAGCCAAAATGGTTTAAAAACTTAGTCCAAGGTGACACAGCTAGCAAATGCTATTTACATTATTTGAATGGAGATCTATTTGATTGCATAGCCTGTGCCATTAATCACTGGGTTGCATTTCCTTTTACAGTACATGTCTTCTTAAATATTAAGCCATCCTTGTTTTAACTGTTTCAGTTCTCAGCCATATTTTTATACTACTACTTTAAAATGCTTGTATGACGTATTTTTGCACAGTATATTTTTCAAGGAGAGTACGTACACAAGCTTCCAGAAACAGAGTTTAAAGTAATATATGAATTGCATATATTCTGAGCCTGGCTTATCTTAAAATGTACTTTTATTTAATTTACCTGTACATGAAAAATTTCAAGTTTTTTTTTTCCTCACCACTCTACAGCGAAATAGATTATAGGTGTTGAAAATAAAATACTACCCATTCTAAGTAAAAGTTCCATTATTGCAAAATACATTATAGGTAACAATTACATAACTACAAAACACTATCAAAGCAGTAGTTTTGTGCTATCACTATGCATGAATGTTTATTTTCATTTTGGTTGTGATTTTATATTTTGTTGAATTTTTTTTTGTATCCTACCATGACAATATAAAATATTGCTGGGTTACTTCCCAGTGCCAGCCTATGTTGTAACATTTTTTGTTCTAAAAAATGGTTAGTGATTACAATTTAAAATCATGTTTCTATTTATAACTCAAGAGAAATATTTATTTAATAGTACCTTGAATTTATGCTTTTGCCATATTTGCTTGCTTCTCTGAATCAAGAAAACTTATTCATATGGTAAATACTTACTATGCCAGCAGTTTAAAGATGTTGCATTCTCCTACCTACACTGCAGTTTCTTTGATATTTTGTGTTGATCAATAGAATGTATTGGCTTTTCTTGTAGCCTCTGATTAGGTTAACAGTTGCTACTAAAGAAGTTTTAATACATAACTTCATTATATATTAAACTTCATTAAACTTCATTATCTGATCTATTGTGAATCATGTCAATCCTTATTCTATCCAGTAAAAACGTGCAAACTATAATTAGAATGGAGACTACAGAATAAACATTCATATGGGAGAGTTGTATGTAATCCAGTATTAAAGTCTATATTGAAATGTTAATGTGTACAGCACAAGGGGGATATCTGAGTGGAGAAGTAAAGGTAGAGTAATTACAGTATTTTTCTTCTGATTTTACTATTTGTTTCATCTACTGTACAATTCTTGAAAACATTAAAAACTTTTAAACATGGGAAAATTATGAAAATACCCAGAAAAGTTAAATATGCATAGAAGTAAACAATTAACAATATTAAAACACAAATACATGGCAAAATAGATCTATATATATATATGCCATGAGTTATAGTTAACATCTCCAATTTTAAAAAGAAATTCAGTTTGTATTTCTAAACCTTCTTAAAATGAAATAAAATTAAAACTAAAAGACTGAACAGCTTATATCAATCACAAATAAGACAATATGAATTATTTTATTGATACCAGTATATTTAATATGAAGAAAAATATAGGTAAATAAGATATAAAGAGTTATTTTGATTAATACACTTTAATCAATTATAAATATATTGTGAACTTTCAGGACCTGGATATGTTATCCAGTATGTAAGTCAAATCCCTTAGAAATATAGTGAATGATTAAAAAAACATAATAAACTTGGGAGCCCATAGCTCTGACTACTTATAGGGCCAAGTAAGTAAATACTGACATAGTTTATATATTATATTTAATGTGTTAACAAGTGTTAATTGAAAAATAATTGATAAATATTATATGTAAACAATGTGATGGTTTGCTATACATATACATTGTGTAAAGTTTACCAAGATAAGATAATTAACATATTCTTCATCTCACATGGTGGTCTTTTGCATGCATGTGTGTAATGTTGTAGGGGAGGAAAATTTTTCGTTTCTTTCCTTACAGTTTCTTTGGCTGGTGTGATAAATAAATTGACATAAGACAGTTTAACAACAGAAAAAGGAATTTAATTACATACTTACTAGAGCCACAAAAAGACATGGGATTCAAAGACAAGTTGGGCAACTCAATCTTGTATGCCATCCTTAGCTAAGGAAAGGAATAGGTCATGGGGGTTGTGTCCTATTTAAGTACCAGAGCTTAACTGATTTAGAAGAAGGAAAATACATGAAAAGATGCTTTACATCATATGTGATTAGGGAAACACAAATTAAAAAGACCAGATGTCACCACACACCTTTAAAATGGTCAGAATCCCAAACACTGATAATACCAAATGCTAATGAGATGTGGAGTGACAAGAAATCTCATTCATTGCTTGTTGAAATGCAAAACGGTATAGTCAATTCATAAGAATATTTGTCAGTTTCTTACAAAAATAAACATAATGTCACAATATGATCCAACACCTTAGTTTTTATGCAAATGAGTTAAAAACTTGTGTCCACACAAAAAACAAAACATAAACATTTACAGAAGTTTTGCTTATTGTTTCTAAATCCTAAAAGCTGCCAAAAATGTCCTTCACAGACGACCGGAATAATTAATTGTGGTACTTCCATACAAGGTAATATTCATCAATAAAAATAATTGAGCTATCAAGCCATTAAAAAAATAGAGGAAACTTAAAGGTATAACACCTAGTAAAATAAACTAATGTAAAAATTCTACATACTGTATGATTTCAACTAATTGAATGTTTGAAAAGGCAAAACTATGGAGACAGTTAAAAACAACCCAAAAAACAAAAACAAAAACAAAAACAAACAGTGCTTGCCAGGGATGAGAGGTATGGCAGGGTGAGAGGTATGAAAAAGCAGAGCACAGAATTTTAGGGCAGTAAAATTACACAGTATATTACTACAATGGTGGATACACATCATTATAAATTTGTCCAAACCCATAGATTGTACAATAGCAAGAATGAAAACTAATATAAGCTATGGACTTTGGCTATAATGATGTATTGACTTTGATTCATCAATTGTAAGGAATGTGTAACCCAGTGGGGGATATTTGTAAGGAGGAGGCTCTGACTGCATGGAGGGAGGAGGTATACAGTAAATCTCCTTGCCTTCCAATCGATAATTTTTGAAACTAAGACTGCTCTAAATCTAAAGTCTATAGACAAAACACAAGTGTGCTTCACTAGGTTCTCCACTCAGACTCTCACAAAGCCAAAATCAAGGTGTTGCTCAGACTTGGTTCTTGTCTAGAAGACCTGGGAAAGAATCCATTTCCAAGCTCTTTCAGTTACTTGTTTTTGTAGCATGAGTTCCCTGTGTCCTTGCTGATGGTCAGGAGGCTTAGAGGCCTCATGAATTCCCATTCTTATGTCCTCTCTATCTTTAGCAAACATAAAGCCTTCTCATGTTTGGAATCTAACTTCTTTTAAAAGCAAAAAAAAAAAAAAAGTCTGCTTTTGAAAGACTCATGTGATTAGATTAGTTCCATGTTGATAAACTCTCTTTTAATTAACTCACATTCAACTGAGTAGTAAACTTAATGTTATTTGCAAAAGCTAATTTTCCATGAAATATAACATAATCACAGACATCCATTTCATTAAGTTCATAGTTCTGGGAATTCAGTTGAAAAATCTTGGGGAGTTGTTTTAGGATTCTGCCTACCACATTTTACAAGTGTTTTAATTTGGAGATTTTTTATATTAGCATATAACTTGAATTCTTAAAACAATTAGACAATTAAAATATTTAATGATATTTTCATTCAATTTAATGTCATCAGTTATGAACTTTTTGCTTCTGAGCTCCAAAATCTCTCCTTTTTGCTTATTCTATGAAAATCGATCTGGACTGTTATTTTTCTTTCCCCATTGTCAATAGAGGGCACTAGAAAAAGCTGGTAGGAGAGAAGGATCCTGTTTCCAGGTTCCAGGGTGATTGTTCAGCTAGTTCCTCCAGTGTATGTCTTCCCAGCATCTGGCTTCTGTGGTGAATTTTTTCTTCAGTGCCAGGTTACCTGCCCTGCACACTGCATTTCCAAGGCCTGACATCCAGCAGCAAACACAGCTAGCAGCTTTCATGGCAGCCCTTAGGTGGTTTTCTAATGGAAACATCTCCTAACTATTCCCTAGGGTATGGATTTCCAGTACTTTCTGGAGGGCAAGCCAGCAAATTCCACCAGCACAAAGATGATGTTTTATCTGAATTCAGTGATCCCTGCTTGAGTCCCTTTCAACGATAAGTAGATTTCAGTCTTGGTCGGTGGAGACGTATTTCTTCAGCACTTAGCTCAGCCCCAGGGATAGTGGTTACTCCTTATATCTGTTATTCCTGTATTTAGAGTTCTACTTATTCTCATAAATCAATTAATTGTTACTCTGATTTCCTGATATAGTTAATTTATTTTTATCATTCCCATTTTTTATATTGCATGGTCACTCTCTCCTGATGTGGCCTATACTGGGAGATATACAAATACTAATTACATTACAATATATTCATGTATATCATATCTGTAATTAGATCTGGCGCTGTCCAAAACAAACCTCTATCACATAAATACACTTCAAATATTTTATATTTTGAGAAACAATGAATTTTATTAAATTTAAGAAAATATAAGCTATATGGAATAACTGGAATTTACACTAAAATATTTATGCAAATAGTTTTAGATTTAGGTTTATTTCTAGTTTGTCATTTTGTGTTCGGTAGTAAATCTCTAGTTTCTATCCTTCATTTTTAAAATTCTGTTGTTTGCCCTGAAATTGACTTTGATTTTAAATTTACCAAGATTTAAAAGTAATTTCTATATATACTCTTATGATAATTAACCTTAATATTTTTATATACATACTCTCCTGAAAATAAACCCTGGAGACCTATCCTCTCTAATAAGATACAAATATTATTTTAACTTTTTTTCTCATTTCTCTCTCTTTTTTCTTTTTTCTTCTCAATTATTTTGTAATACCCATGTATAGGATGATACAACCCTTGTAGCATATGGACTGTTTGGGTATCTTAATATCAGCTCCTCTTTACTCAAGGAAGGCTTTAGAATTTATGTGCTTTTTATTGCAATAATCTGAGGAATAACCTTTCTTGCTCTACTCAACTAAGCTGTTGTTTCAGGTCAGGATTATCTAAATTTCAGGAACTTTTTTGTTTTGAGTCTTGGAATGATCAATTACTTTTGTAGAAACTGGGTTTCACGTTAATGTTTTTTTCTATTATTTCCAGGCATTTCACAAAGGAGGGTATTCAGGGTATGTATATCAACAAGGGAGTTTTAAGAATTGGAAATGGTAAGAAAAACAATGTTAATACATTTGAAATTTTTGATAATATATACAGTTCTTCAGGAACATTCAAATAAATAATTACATAAAACTCTAATAATAAAATAGCTTTCTAGCAATTAAATAAATGAGATAATCTTCTACAAGTTATACTCCCAGTATTATGCATATATTTATGATCATGCTTATTTTACTAACACCTCAAACAGAGTCCACGACTAGCCAATTCTTATGGCTATTGAAAAACTGCCTTTACAATTGTCTAATTTATTGTCATTTCTCACCAAAACTACTCCAATAGATGCCTATGTTTCCTATCTTCACTCTTGCCCTTTTTCTTTCTATCCTGCATGCAAACTAGAGTGATACCATCTTTCCACAAAGCTATTTGAAAGCAAGATTCACAAAGTTAGAGATTTTTTCTTTGTTTTCTCTCTGACAAACTCAAATTCTTAGTAGAGCACCTAGCATATAGCAAGCAGTTAATAAATATTTCCTGAATAGCTGAATGTGCTCATAGTGACTCTAAACAATACGGCCTCTGGGTGTCACTTTAATCAGAACTCTACTCCTGTTCCAACCCCTCATCATGTATCCACCCACCTCCCTACTCTCCTGAATTATGCCCATGGCATTCTGGCCTAGGGGATGTTGCCCTCACGTTTATGAACGATGTACATCAAACAAATGACAATGAAGGATGAAAGAAAAATGGATAGAGTAGGATGAAAAAGCTAAAATGAAGGGTTTTCATTTCTTACAAAATGTTTCCAAAATATTAATTTATTTTCAACCCAAAAATGTAATCTATCAAGAAGTGTTCCCAACACAGGTTGGAAAATGAGATAATTGTAGACTAAGCTAGAGAAGTAGTTTTATTTTTCCTCAGTTTTCTCAGATATAATTACAGATTTTTTAAGTGTTTCAAGTAGTTTATGATGTAATAATTTGATGTATTATTTAGTAGTTGAATTTTATTCAGGTCAATGAAACTCGAGTAATCTATGTCACAGGGAACAATATTAAGAAAGAATCTATTCAAAATGATCCTGAAAAGTTAAGTGTTTTTACCTTTTTAAAAAATACAATTAACCTTATCTTTTAGTGCAAGATTCTCTATGCAAGTGTTCTAATATCTAAATTCTATGAGTTGACAGTAATATTTTGCATATGGTTTTTACATAAAAAAGTACACACTAATTCAGTATTTTTCACAAATAGGGATGGTTTTAGGACTGCTCTCATAAAATACTGTTTTAAGGAGTATGTTTCTTTGTGACAATCACAAAGTTTATACATAATAAACAGTAACATTGCAAAGAATATTTGTGAATGGAAATTTCTTGAAATAAAATCTTTCCTATTTAATTGCTCAGTATATTCTTATATTTCCCTCTTCATAATCAAAATTATACTTCAATTTCTCCAAATGAATGTTATGTTTAAAATTGTTTATTTCAATTGGCTAGGTAATTCTGAATGTATCACTTATAGCAATAAGGAATTAAGATCAGATAATGTATAAGGTATATAACTCATAGATAAAAGTTAAATTTTAACTTTTCAAACTTATCTCTGTTAGAGATAGCATTCATTGTGGCGAATGAATCAAAACAGAACACTGCATATTTGCTCTGCTCATTGTTTTAGTAGAATGATGAGTGGCTTAAAAGATTACTTCATAAGCAAATTATATTTTATTAATCTAATATCATATATAATTAGTTAAAAATATTTGCTCAGTTTAAAGTAGTGAAATACTAGACTCTACCATACTTCTCACCCACTGTTAAAAAAATACAAATTTTCCTCATAAATCTCAGGAAAATGTTAAATTATGCTTATTTATAAGCGGGTAAGCTTTTTTTTATAGGGAAGTCAAAATAGTGAAATGGGTAGAAAATAAATTTTTTATCAAGGACAGCAGTAATAGCATTTCCTTTCTTTCACTTGCTCTGCTTGGTTTAAAATGCTTAGTGGAAATACCTACCATGGCGACAATGCCAAATTCTCAGATGTCTTCCTATAACATATGATTACAACTATGGTCATTAATATTATTAATGACCAACAAAGTTTGATTAATATAGCAATTCCTAATTTTCTGATAATAGCAATTGATTTTTAATTTTAATATAAAATTTGATGAGTATATTTTTAAATGCATTTAAATCTTAGTCATTTTTTCCTTTTATGTGTTTTATCACATATATAATTCAGTTTCCCTTTATCAGAAATGTCTCTTATGAGGCTGATATTAATGTTAATTTAATCATTCAGCCTAATTCTTTGTATACCATGCTGAAGGTGTTATTCTAATGACAAAAGCAGTCAAAACAGTAGAGTTAATGTGTTAACACAGGGATTACTTTCTTTCCTAAAATTTTCAAATATTTGAGTACAACTTTGTCACAAAGTGATTAGAGTTAGAACATAGAGATTTGTTCTCAACCGCTGAGTAAGGTATAGTCACTTTAGAAATTAAATCTGATAGGTGCTATTTCTGGTTACCATCTTGAAATGACATGTCAATCTCTAAAAGCTTATTTTTCAGTCTAAAAAGGACTTAACATTTTCAGGAAAATAATCTCAGTCAGAGGGATCAAATAAGTAAGTAATCGAGTTCCCAAAATTTCCATCTCATTTGCCTTCTTTCACCTTTTACCTTTTTGTTGAAATAGGAAGAAAAACCCTAGCCTGCTATGCTTCTATTTTTTTCTTTGCAATCTTCTTATACTTTTAAGTTTGTATGCTATCCTATGTGTGACGTTTTGTAATTTTATCTTTACATTCAGAGATCCTAGTCTCTTTGGGCTACTACAACGAAAACACCATAGAGAAATAATTATGCATGTAGTAAAGGATATTTTTTAAACCTTAAATTATGTTTTGCTTATAGTTCAAAGTATAACTATTACAAAGAATCTCTAATCTCTCATATATCTTTTTATCCACTCTTTCACAAGCTTAGCATCTCTTCTAACTTTCAAATTTGGCATTTAAAATAAAAGCATACAGATATATAAGCATAACAAAAGTATAGTTTTGAGTAATATCACATATTTCATTTGGCTTATTGCCAAAATGTATCCCAACAATTTCTAGAAATTTACAAATTATTTCAGAAAACTCCAGAGCCTAGTGATTCTTGGAAAGAAATAATGATTTTTCTAAGGCCTGAATCAGTATGACTGCATGTGGAATAAACTAACTAAAGCATTTTAAGTCTCCCTAATATAATTTATCTAAATATTACCGAGTAACATTACTTCTCTGGGTCAGTCATTTTTTCAGCACATATTCATTGAGTACCTGTATATTTTTGTCTCTTCCAGTTCACTGCCTAATTGCATTACAGATTCCTGCCACAGATCTCTCTTTCACCTTTTTGTCTCACAGCTTTAAAAACTATCTTCAATTCTCTGGCATCAGTGAAGATCTGATATTCCTTCTTAGATAAAGTTCCTTGTCCTATCTTCTTCTTCTTTTTTTTTTTTTTTTTCTTATTTAAGGCTGTACCATGGCATATGGAAGTTGCCAGGGCTATGGGTTGAATCAGAGCTTCAGCTGCAGGCCTATGCCAAACATCACCTTATCCTAACCACACTTAGGACCTATGGCACAGCTTTATGCAGCGTTGAATCCTTAACCCACTGAGCCAGGCAAGGGATCAAACCTTTATCTCACTGAAACTATGTTGATTTCTTAACCTGTTGAGCCACAACAGGAACTCCAATTGTCTTATCTCCTTTACACGGTATTGGCTGCCTCTGATATATGTGTTTGATACAAAAGATTTTGCTCAAGAGTATTGTTGGGCATACTTAGCAGCTGACTACCAAAGTATACTCACTTTAATGAAATAGTATAGACATATTTTTTCAAATAATAGTCTATAAGTGCAAGAAGGTACAGTTACTTGGTTGGATCGAAAGTTTCTACCTCTATCATCATTTTGAAAATATTTCTTAAGTAAGGTTTGATTTTAAAATAATTTAAACTTTCACTTTAAAAAGTAATAAACACCATAATTTACATTTATGTAGCAATTTAGAATATACAAATAATTTCCTGTAGTTATCTCAACAGAATATTTAAAAAATGTACTTAGTAAAATACATTGTTTATTGTCTACTATGTCTGATTTAGTCTTTTTATTACTGATTACAAGAGTTGATTGGTTTGTTTTTCTTTTTAACGTCAGAGTGATTCAGAGGTTGTAGATATTTATTAAATATAAAATAGTGGGCAGGCAATTAGTCAAATTCAAGCTAAATTTAGAAGGATACTAAATTATTATTTTAATGCTATCAATTCTTTACTTCACATGGAAGTTCATGTGCTGAAACATGTGAATAATTTCAGACCAAAAAGAAACTTTCTGGTCCTCATATCTCGTAAGTTTTACACAGGATCACAAGCCAAGAAAGACCCTGTTTAAAAACAAACAAACAACAACAACAAAAAACTGGGTCTTATTACAAATCAATGTTGCCCTATTTTATTTGTATTTCTGCTTGTTCTACATAATTAAAAACAATAACAATTACATTTTGTTATAAAACACAAATATCTTTTGAAAAAATCATATTTTAATACTGGCATTTGTATTAGAGAAATATAAATTCATGTGTTGACAATGTTTAGCTGAAATCTGGTCTCAGTTCAAACATACAATTAATACAAAAATTTAATTCTCATATATTTCAACTTGCGTCATTCAAGCTCTATATTGTTATTTAAAAATTTTAATCCTTTGCTGATGACACAATAATTCTATTTATTAGATTTTTTAAAATATCCAGTCTTTAAACTAGATTTGTTTACGGAATCTTCAGCAGGAGTTGAATGCTGCATGCTTGCTTATATTCAAAGATTTAATTACCTGTGGCCTAGAGCATATACTAAATTGGAATGTTTTCAATCTAGAATATACTGAAGAGATTGCCACGATGCGTTTGGGATCTCATGTATATCTTTTGCCCCCAAATCTTTGACTACATCTAGATGCCCATTCTTTTTTTTTTAAATGCCTTTTTTCCCCTTATTGAAATATAGTTAATTTGCGATGTTATAAGAGTTTCAGGTATATAGTAAAGTGATTCAATTAAATCTATCTATCTGTCATCTAACTACCATCTATCTATCATCTATCTATATTCTTTTCCAGATTCTTTTCCATTATAGGTTATTATAAGATATTGAATATAGTTCCCTATGTTATAGAGTAGTCCCTGTTGCTTATTTTACATAGAGTAGTGTATGTAGGTTACCTAAAAGCCTAATGTTTCTCCTCTCCCAAACCCTGCTATCACCTTTGGTAATAGTAAGTTTGGTTTCTATGTCTGTGAGTCTATTTCTGTTTTGTAAATAAGTTTAAAGTCATTTTTTAGACTCCACATATGTGTAATATATGATATTTGTCTTTCACTGTCTTATTTCACTTAGTATGATAATACCTAGGTCCATCCATGTTGCTGCAAATCACATTATTTCATTCTTTTTTATGGCTAATATTCCGTTGTGTATGTATATCCACATCTTTTTACTCATACGTCGATGAACACTTAGATTGCCTTCATGTTTGGCTATTTTAAACAGTGCTGCTATGAACACTGGGGTGCATACATCTTTCAGAATTATATTTTTCTCTGGATATATTCCTAGGAATATACCACAATCTATGTAATTGCTGAAGCAAAGACCCAGGGAGATTAACTTCATTTCTCTATTTTTTCTCATTTTTCTTGGTAAACCTGTTCCATAATCATAAATATATCCAGAATATGTCCATTAAATTTTCTCCATCCCCTTTCCTTTCATGCTAGTTTAAGCTATCAACATCAGGTAAGAACCTAGGCTGAGGAATGCCTACCCAACTTCTCTCTCTGCTTCAACTCCTGAACAATTTCTCTTTTTTACAGAGACTAAAAACAAAAATAAGTATACTTCTTTCCCAGTAATAGGGCAATTTTGATATTCTGAAACGATCTCCACAATCACAAAATACCCAGATAACAGACAAATGAAGACAAACAATTTTATATGCTTCTAAGTAAGCTGAAACTGCAGAAGTAGATAAATTGAAGCTCTGAAGCAAATGCTTACTCAGGGACACAATTTAATAATGAAGGTTTGTGAAACTTTCAGATGTGTGGAAGAACTGCCCTTAGTAAATCCAACATCAAGCTATGTACTTAAAACATTAAAAAATGGAAAAAATACACAAACAAATATTAATATCTAGTTTAAATACCATAAATCAGAAGAGTAAAAATTATAAGTAGTGGACAAAAAAAGGAAAACAAATTAAATATACATTGCATAGAATTTCAAAGCCCTAATGAGCTATATTTAAAACATATTAATAGTTTTTCACATATATCCACATTTTGAACTGAAATTGTTTAGGTTTTTCAATATAATCTTTAGATTTGGGAATTTAATAAAAATTCCAAAAGAGGGAGATGTTTACTCTCAAATGAAAAAAAAATTTTCAGTGTTTATGAATTGAATTCTATAAAACAAAGAAAAAAACTTCATACATCATCTCTAATATATGGGACTTATGGGTAGTAATTCTCTGTGGTGGTTAAAAATTTATCTCACTCTGATATACTACAGATACTTTTGCTACATGTGGTTAAGATTTTATATCAATTTGTTTTTCTTAGATTCCCTAAAACATGTTCTTAACTTTTCAACATATATTTATTTATTTATTTTTGTCTTTTTAGGGCCTTACCTGAGGCATATGGAAGTTTGCAGGCTAGGGGTTTAATTGGAGCTGCAGCTGCAGGCCTATGCCACAGCCACAGTGATGCAGGTTCTGAGCTGTGTCTTCAACCTACACCACATCTCACTGCACCACTGCCTGATCCTTAACCCACTCAGCTTGGCCAGGAATCGAACCCACATCCTCACAGATACTAGTCGTGTTCATTACCACTGAGCTACAGCAGGAGCTCCTCAACATTTAAAAAGATGTTTTACCAGTCATTTTAGACAGAAAGTAGTATGCAACTTTAGAACTAATTCATCAATATACATACAGTTTCTTAATTGTGAAATAACTAATGTTTATTTGTTAAAATTGTTTAAAACTAATATAACAGCAAATATGTCACCACTATGAATAACTTTAATCATACACTATTTCTAAATATCCATCCATCTATAGAGAGCTATATAGCTTTTATTTTCTAAATAAATGATTTACTAAATAATGTTTTACAAAAAACTCAAATAATTTTTCTCTGAATTTATATTGTTCCTAATAAGTAAAGACAATGAATACTTTTCCATGTTCTTTTCTAATGAGACAGAAGGAATGATGATAGGTTTAATACTATATTTATTGTGCTTATTTGTAAAGATATCACAGCAAAATACATGTTATTTACTCAGCTAACTAGCCCATGAGGCTCAATATTGGAAGTCTAGATTTTGCAGGAAGAGCATTCATACACAAAAACCTACATTATTTTTTTTCTCTGCAGTTACCTTGTTATGAAATTTCTCCTTCTATAATCCCCTGATTTAATCTTATTTCCACTATTAAGCATAAGATATGTGAAAAAACAATACTAATTTCCATATCATTTGCATTACTGTATTCTTTTGCCAAATCTTTTTATTTCCTTGAAGCAATATGGACATATGCCCCATATTTTTCACCAGCTTTATTTGTTTCTAGAATTTACTCTGAGGAATAAGTGGGTGCATAGTTAGCAGAGATTTTCATATTGTTTGCATCAACTTTTTTCTCAGTTTCCTATTTTCAGTTTCAGAACTGCATGGAAATAATGGTCTGAAATATCAATGTCAGAATTGTTGAAAAATCAATAAAAATATTTTCATAGAAATACCATAACTAAACATACTGACAGTAAACCTCTCAAAAAACTCATATTAAGCACTGTGAATCATTGTCAACAGTACAGAAACTCTTTAACACCTGCATCAAATTAATTGCTAACTATTTTCTGGAATAATTTCTCGTTAAAGGAAATACAGTACTGATTTAGATACACTACCCAAATGGGCTTTATCTGAAGAAAGTTTATACACAGATTGAGAAAAAAAAGAGCCCTATGAAATAATTTGCTAATGGACGTATTTTAACAATACATGCACTGTGAATTGTGTAAGCTCTAGTAAAATATGTGAACAAATGACAATTCTAAATATTTTCTGTCTCTTTTTTATGTTATACTTTACACTTTTTTCATAATCTAAAGGAAAATATCTCATCTTTACCCAATCTCATCTTAAAAATAGTCAATGTTCCTTTCACATCATTTATTCCTTCTAATTGTTTACATACTTTCCAAAGAAAAGACTGAGATACCCCTTTCCTCCCACTTTGTACTAGCAGTGCTCTCAGTCATCATCAAAGAATAGGTTTACAATGCCACCTGCAGCATATGGACGTTCCCAGGTTAGGGGTCGAATTGGAGCTGAAGCTGCTGGCCTAAGCCACAGCCATAGCAATGTCAGATCCATCAGATCCGAGCCACAACTGTGACCTACACCACAGCTCACAGCAACACTGGATCCTTATCCTACTGAACAAGGCCAGGGATTGAACCCACATCCTTATGGATACTAGTTGGCTTTGTTACCACTGAGCCATGAGGGGGACTCCTATATATTATCTTCTATTGCTTGGGGCTCGTATTGTCCTTATTATTGGATTTAAGTTTTTCAAATCAGAAATACACAATTATGCTTCGTGTGAGCTTTAATGGTTTCTAGGTTAAAACTAGACACAAAATATGTGCTTAACAAATACCGATAGGTTCATTAAAATGGCGAGAGAGAATGAATAGATGATAATGCCTGACAAATCATGTTAGACATTTTAAACAGGGAAATGGGATTTCTGCTATTGTAAGTTTCAAATGTTAGAAGACAAAAATAGTGCCCTTGAGCATAAGTGATAGACAGCTGGCTGGTAATGTGATGATGAATCATTTGACATTCTTTTCAATTTTTTCCTTCAGAACTCTTAATAAGAATGTGTGCCATTAATCATCAGCAAGGAGTCCTACATAGTTTGTGGGTGGATCTCAGAAGAAGTAGCCAAAAAATATTGTCAGAATATACAAATGATAATATTGTCAATCTACTGAAGGTATAATACTGTATGAATTATTAGGATTTTTGATCTGGCCAGGCAACAAAAGGAGGACAATATACTACAACTTTCTATGTTCTCTCTGTATAATGTAGTCATGTTAAGGTCAGATATATTCTACCCACTGCCTGGAATCTTTTCTCCCAGTGCTTTCACACAAAATAGGCTTCCATTTGACAGTGGGATTTAAGCTTCAAGACCGCTACATATTTATTCCCAGCAGTGGCTTTTTATTGCAAGCAGAGCTATCAGCAGTGCCAGCCAAGATAACAGCTCCATGCTGAAAGGCTTCTTCCTTGCTGGAACAGCTCTCCAGATATGGATTTTTTTAAAGGTTGTCAAAGCAGAATGAACTTCTAAAGAGATTTTTAAATACAAGAATAGGCATTCTTATAAAAACTGGTGTGTTCTTATTTATTGACTCACATTATCATTTTTATTCAAAATATTCCTTGAGGAATATAGTCTAATTCTACCACCTGGAAAGGAAAACATGTTATTTATAATGTGTTTGCTTATATATCATCCTTATTGTATCATATTTGTACATTTTTTTTCATATGAGTAATTTACCACTTATTAATCATTCCTCTGAGCCTCTGGTTCCTTATTCAAATCTGTAAACATGATTTTTTTCTTAAATCATGATTTTTATCACTGTATCATCCTACTGTAGTTATATTTCATCTTATATTTGCAGCTTGGGGAGTGTTTTATAATTCATAATACCTAAGAATTAAAACTTTTTCTGGTAACAAATTCTACATGTGAGATACACATCTTGAGTTATAGCTAGCAAGTCTAATAATACAATAACTGACTACAGTGTTGAGGGTGATACATCTCTAGTTTTAAATGGTGGGATATCTTTTAGGAAGGACTTCCGTTAGGATCTGTTCTGTTACATATCAGTATATCTATCTGAGATTGTATCCTGCGTGCAATCTCTCTGATCATAAGAAGAAATATAGAACTCACCTCAAATGATACAGATGGTAAATAATACTCATAAGTCCTGCTTACAAACAACTGTTTTATATAATGAAACCACATGGTTAAGGGGGATTAGACTGCTATGAAACTAAAACACAAAGCTGATGTTTTTAAGACTAAACTGTGATATACGTTTCACATTTTTTTCTTTGAGTTAAAAAGACTACAGTATGTGAAAATTTTTACATATTAGAAGTACCTTAATATAGGCTCCTATTAAAAGTCTTTTTAAAAATAGTGTTATACTTAGGAATCAGGAGTTACACCATGGTCAAATTCCTAATATGAGTGGAATATAAATAAGAAAAAGAAAGTACCTTGAAACCCATGTTTTGAATTTTGTATATCTATATTGCAGTATAATATTAATATATAGATGTCATATATCCATTACAGTATTCAGAATGATACATTAATTTTACATATGTAGTTAAAACATATTGGGAATAATACTGAGGTAGCTCACCATTAGAGGTATTAGAATTGTTTTTCCAACAATCCAAATGAAAGATGTTTGTTTCTCATCTAGTTCAAGAATGATAGAGATGAGAGAAATAGAGGTTTAAATTTAAGACAGAAGAGATTTTATAAATGATAGAATGTAAAAAAAATGAGAAACAGAGTCAGAAAAAAATGGCTTATTAAGCAGGTGGAGAAAAATCATTTATAGTCCTATGAGATGTACTTGGTAAGGAAAAATTTCAGGTCTGAGACATGCACTTCAATACTGGAACATTTTATATAAACCACAATTTGTCTTAGGAAAGGTAGCTGACCAAGTGCTAACTGATATATGTCTTTTAATATCCTCTGACATCTGTTGTAGTAGTCAGCTTGACAACTTGTCAGCATAACAAATGTAAATAAAGCCATGGGAATTAAGAGGATTGAAGGTGAGTATTTAGAAGTCTCTTCTTAGAAATTTTAGCTTAAATCAGTGGTTAACGAACCCGACTAGGATCCATGAGGATGTAGGTTCGATTCTTGGCCTCACTCAGTGGGTTAAGGATCTGGTACTGCTATGAGCTGTGGTGTAGGTCGCAGATGCGGCTCGGATCTGGAATGCGGTGGCTATGGCTGTGGCTGTGGCTGTAGCCAATGGCTACAGCTCCAATTCGACCCCTGGCCTGGGAACCTCCCTATGCCATGGGTGTGGCCCTAAAACAGCAAAAAAAAAAAAAAAAAAAAAAAGGAAAGATAAAAGAAAGAAAATAAATTGTAGCTTAGGAAAAAATATCAACATTTCTAAGAGGGCAAAAGAAGAGAAGCTAAGTATATTTTAAAGTAATTAGAATTTCCAGAGGAAAGGAGTGTATTTACTCAGAGATTTTTTAGAGAGTATTTCAGTAAAGAGATATCAATGTAACACTATCCTACAGATCAGTTGCAGAAACTGAAAAATGTCTACTAGATTTTACTGCTAGTGGAGGGCACATCTGGAGGGTTAAATAATAAAGAAAGGCATAGAACTGGGGCTTATGTGTGTAAGAGGTTCTTCTGAAACACTGTGAAGGGGAAAGATCAGAAACAGCAGATGCCACGCAGAGACTAATGCTAAAATGAGATGTATAAGTGTGTTAAGTCATTCCAATTAAAACAGCTGCAAAAGGGGGTGGGGAGCTTAAGATATTAATGAGGAAAGAGGCAATAAATAAAGATCTGGTTCTGAGGAGATGGAATGAGAAATGATACCAAGCCTAGGAGAAGAGAGTAAACATAGTAATTTCAGAAATGCCAGTGTCATTATAGGAAGGAGGGAGAATGAGTGGATATCCAAAGAAGTTGAGGTATGATTATAGGAACCGTTAGGAGTTTAATTCTATTATCTGTTTAATTCCATATGAATTAAAATGTAACGCTATCTACTGAGAGTTACTAAGTCATGAGGGAAATCTCTGAAAAAAAAACATTGTTCAAAAATAAAGTGTAGGAATTATGGAAGTTGAGATATAACTTTGATGAATATACACTGAATGCCCGGTATACCAAAAACACTAAGTCCTCAAAGTGATATAATGATACACAGAATAATTAGAAATATCTCTCTCCCTCATAACAATGTAACTTGACTCCAGGGATGGATTTAATGATATGTACTGTGATCTGAGAATTTAAAAGCCATTTGATAGAAAGAAAAAAAATAGATCAATGCCTGCTTTGGAGAGCTTGTGACTTTAGTGGTAGAAGATAAATGGAATTTAGTTAGGTGGATCTGGAATATTAAAAGAAGTAACAGCATGTATGAAGTACCAAAGGTGAGTAAAGAAGTTGGGCTTGATGAAAAAATAAAGAGGAAAGAAAGGAAGAAAAAAAATTATGTGCATATGTATATGAGTTATAGGGCACTCTTAAGAATTACAGCAGAAAATGTCAGCAATTAAATTTTTTTATTAACTGTTTTAAGTCGAATGTAAAGGCTTGAACCAATATACAATCAGTAAAGAATCAGAATTATGGGTTAATGTAGTAACTGAAGTCATTAAGTCACTAGACTTTGAGGAAATTATTTAAGTGGAACAAGCTTCTGGAACTTTCAGGTGAGAGATAATGGGAGCCTAAATTTGAGGAATGTGAGCATGGGAAAATAGATAAATGTGAGATATTTTAAGGAGGATTAGTTTTGTACTGACTCAGAAGTTCATAGTAAGATGGCATCAAGGATGACTCCAATGGCTTGTTAATATCAGCTCGAAAGTGGATACCACTCACTAAATAAGACAGAGCATATTTTGAAAGACAGTTATGAATTAAATTTTAGATACACGATGACTAATGTTTTATGTGGACATACAAAAATTAAACTTGATTTTTGGTTGGAATCTTTATTTTATTTTGATGGATTTAAAAATGTTTTGTATTGTGATGATCATTCTATGACTATAAATATAATAAAATTCATTAAAAATGTTTTATATGCTATTATTCAAACAATAAATTTTATTTTGTTATGGAAAAAGGTTTCAGGATTACTGAAATAGATTTAGTCCTTCATACATGATGAGTCTGAGAGTCAAACAACCACAAATCAACAATGTTATTTAAAAACTCCGGAGTTCCTTTCATGGCGCAGCGGTTAACGAATCTGACTAGGAACTATGAGGTTGCGGCTTCCATCCCTGGCTTCGCTCACTTGGTTAACTATCTGGCATTGCCGTGAGCTGTGGTATAGGTCGCAGACACAGCTCGAATCTGGTGTTGCTGTGGCTCTGGCATACGCTGACAGCAACAGCTCCAATTAGACCCCAAGCCTGGGAACCTCCATATGCTGCGGGTGCAACCCTAAAAAGCAAAAAAAAAAAAAAAAAAAAAAAAAAAATCCTAAAAACTCCCAAAAAGCAAAATGAGAATTGTCCATATTCTGGCATTATTTACATAACATTTGCATTGTATTTACATAATGCTTACATTGCATTTGGTATTAGAAGTAATCTACACAATACAGATATGTGAGATTTTTAAACATATACTCCAAATTGTTGAAATCTCCAGGTTCTATTAGAAAGCCCAGCCTTCTCTTCCCATCTACCTAGCATTCACATGAATCTTATTAGGATGACACCTGCCCATTAACAGCTGCCTCTGTAGTTGATCTGTACCTCTGAGATCCACCTCTGCCTAGTGTAGATGCTTATAAACTTTTGCAAAACAAGACCGCCTCAGTTAAGGATAGTGAAGCATGAGGAGGAAGTTTAAGCTGTAGAGAATTTGGTATGGTTTTCTCTTCTTGAAAGAGACTATGCTCTCTTGTTCTTTGTAATTAAGTCCTTAGTTCAATGGCATAAATAGAGTACACTGCAATTACAATAAGGTCTAAATGCTGTCACTCACAAGATTGTTTATATTGAGATTTAAAACCAAATACTGATAGCAAAAAAAAAAAAAAATTACTTGACATGCCTCTGTCATGTAGACTTTGAAAAAGTCAACATTTATAAGTAATTAGCTGATAAATGTGGAGTCTTATTACCTTCTCTATCCGTTTATATTAGAAACACAGCTAAATAATTTAAATAATTCTGGGGCAACTAAATACATAAAACAACAATTATATACTATTTACATTAAATATGAGAAAAAAATAAAAGCTTGACTTAGGAAGGGAGAGCTTTTAAATTAAGATGTATTTTTTAAATTATAGAGGAGTTATTAAAATCAGTTTAATTTTTAGCCCTGCTAAAAATGTAAAATATATGAGCTTTTTTGCTTATTCTCTACAATGAAAATGGAGTATTTTAATCATGAATAATGCCACAGATATTTCTGGAATAAAATATAAAAGAATATATTTTTGTTGCAATAGCCTCTTCTACTTGGCTCAGCTCTTTTAAAACACATTGGATTTTGGAGCTATTTTTATTATTTAGGCTGAATAAAGTTTACTTTACATTAACTGTAATGTAACTTATAGGAAAGAGTGGTTATTTGCGACCAAAGAATCCATTTATTACTGATTCTACCATTGATTTACTATGTGTCCCTGAGCAAAGCAATTGACTTCTTTTTGACTCTGTTTCTTAATTTATAAGGTGCAGGTGCCACTATTATGCAGAAACGGTGGAATAAATTTTAAATTTCCAATAAAGAAGAAACTACTATGGGACAGAAGGTATAATGTGATGGAAATCTTGTCAGCTGTGGTTAAAATGCTAACGTTTAAATACTATGGAAGCCACTTAACCTAGCCCAATTTCTCAGTCTATATAACGGTGAAAAGCGAGTGTTAGGGGATTTAAAAGGGGTGATATATCTAATTTTTATTTTCCAACAAGGAAAAAATGCCATTTTACATATGAATAAAGTAATGTTTCACCAACATTAGCTGGCTTCCACAGAGCACTAAGGACATGATATAATGCCAATCAGAATGAAAAATGGGTTTGAATACATTTTTATTTTCTTATCATAAAAAGCTGTGAAAAAAATAATTCTGCTAGTCTACAGCTCTACAGAAGATTTTCAACATTAAATGTGATTTGAATTGTATTTTGCACAAAAATATCTCCCTTGATCACCTTTCGGATGCCTGAAATTACAACATTAGAAAGTCATATTTTTACTGATATGTTTTACTTGATAATATGAATAATGTTCCCCAATCAAGACAATTAAGTCCTGAATTAAACATAACAAACATCCTATGATATATCTATAGTAATAGGTGTAGACAAATGACCAGGGGGATGATGTAATCTACAGTGGAAATTTCACCAGAAACAATAGCGGCATTGGAAAATGTAGTGTTGAGAGAGGGTTTTGGACTTGGCAAGAGAAAGACAAGATGTAAACCTTGCCAAGAAATTAGAGTCTCAATTTAAATAAAAGTTTGATCTAGATTAAAAATAAAATAATTCAAATCCAAAGATAGACAAGGATATAGAGAGACAGAGGAAAAAAGAGAGAAGAGGACAGAGGACACAAAGAGAAAGAAATTTACTTCACCTGAGATTTGATTAGCAGAGGACTTTTCTACAAAATATAATAACTAATCTTTCCTCCTAATAGTCCATGTTTATTACAACCCAGTTGACAAGATCTGATGATCTTTAAAGCCTGAAACAGAAATATAAATTTAAGGTAGCCTTATATTTTTAGTACTTGTGCTATTCAGCAAATGCAAGAAAAAAAATCGGATGGAAAAATAAAGGCTGATATATTTCCACAATTGAATACTACAAAGCAAAAAAAAATGTAAAATATTAACGCTTGCAATCACATGAATGAATCTCAAAATATTTACCATGAGGAAAAGATGTCAAGAATATATGTACAAATCTTACGTTTCCACTTATGTGAAAATCAAAGACATTGACATTGATAGCAAATGGTAGAATTTTTAATTTTGGTTTTGTCTTTGGGAAGGGCTTAATTGGGAGAAGAGCCTGAGTATGGTGCTGGAAATATTTTAGGTTTTGTTTGTGCTTATGTCCATGTGGGTATGATGATTCACTGAATGATGTAATTGAGTTTTATACAGTTCACTTTATCTGAAGAATGCATCAACTAAATATATAATTTCATACCTTTCAATTAATCACCTGTACATTTTCAAAGTCTAGATATATACCAAATAAGTCTGTTTCCTCTTTAGTTCACTGCTTTGTGAGCTCTTACTGCAAAATTGACTTTGGTTACAAAATGTTTATATGTTTTATTTATTTCATGTTTGGCCATGGCATGCAGCTGCTTGATATCATCAGTTCCCAGACAATACTAAACCCCGGCCATAGAAGTGCAAGCATGGAATCATAACCCAGACCACCAGGGAATTCTCTATATGTTTTAAGCACAAGTACTTTTATACATTTCTTCTTTAGAGACTGTTACTTGGCCTATTAATTTAGAGCAACATTTCTCTACCTTCTTTTTTGCCATTTTGTTATGAAATAATTTACATACTTCAGTGTATAGGTTTAAGGTGATAGCATGACAGTTTGTTTACATACATTATAAAATTATAGTCCAATATGTTGCGATAACCCAGCAAGTTTAAGTATCCATCTTCTTATACAGATAATTTTGAGTAAAAATGCTAAAAATTCTGTTATGTAACTATAACTAATTTTATTCTTCTACCCATGACTAAAGAAAGCATCTATAGTGACTAAGTACACTTATAATTTCATAATTCAATAATGTATTTAGTAAAAATATATACAGTTATTTTTATGCACTGTGTATAGATTAGTGTATACCGGTAGTGATTTTAACCCTAGAGTCCTTTGAACTAATGATTAATATGCAAAGTTTCTGTGAAGCACACCAATAATACTATAAGAAAACTCATTGTTACAGGGACACATCAGCCTTAAATGTGTCTGACTGTCATAGAAAATAGAATTTCTATATTTTATCCATAGGGTTCAAATTGTGTCTGGCACATATTTGGTAAATAAATATTTATTAAAATTTGAAATACAATTTACTTTTAAAATCACTATGGTATTCATGAACTATCTTTACACAGTTTATCTAACTTGACTAAGATAATATATTTACAGAGTATTTAATAAAGCATCTATATGTATTTACATGGATTCAAATTCTAATTAACTCTCAATTATTTATTCATAAGAAGTATCACAATTATCTATTTAAATAAAAAAGTTTGTATCATTGTGTCATTAAAAACAAGAATTAAAGGTGTTATTCATAAATTAATCTCAATATATATTTCAAAATATAATGTGGTAGTTACTGCTATAAATAAATAAAAAGTATACATATGTTATAAATATAAGATCATTTTTTGATGGGTTTATCATCCAGTAGATGACAGGCATAAATAAGTTAAATATAAATATTGATAAGTATATTTATTACATTTCTAACACCATTAAACATTATTAGTATATAAAGAAAAATAACGGAGTATGATGACAGGATATTGGCTAAATCATCTCAGGCTTGAGAGAAAGTCAATTGAAAAGATATACTTACTTTAAATACTGAAGGAGTAGGAGTTAGCTATGGGAACAATGGATGAAGAGAGTCAAAATAAAAAGAAATCCATGTGCAAGCCCTGAGATGAGCAAAAGTTGAATGTACATGATGAATTTAAAGGAGATCAAAATCATTAAAAGAAAAGACTGTACTCAGATGAAAATGAACTGGTAGATGGACTTAAGAAGTAGACATAATTAAATCCTGGGAAGCACTGTAGGTTTTGGATCCTTATTTCAAAAACTAACACATGAATATTTTTAAAAATTAGATCATGTTCTTATGATTCTTATTTAATTATATACAGTCATACAATTTAGAAATATATACATTAAATAACATAATAAACATAACAAAGTCACATAGCTACTAGAAAAGAAAGAGTTAAATTAACTGCCCTGTGACACATTTCTTTCTACATACTGAGAATATGTTTCAAGGAAAAAAGTTGAGAAGGAATGACCCATCTTTGTCAATGTAATAACTGAAACTAGGTAAGTAAACCAAAAATATTGCTAGCAGAAGCGTCCTTTTTTATGGAATGTTCCTCTTAGGAATGCTTTAATGAAATGGCCCAAGATTCAGTAGTTATATAAAGCATGGTTCTCCAGAAAATGTCACAGAAGGTGGAGTTTTAAAAAAACAAAATCAAAACAAACAACAACAGCAAAAGAGATAAATGTGTGTGCGTGTATGTGTGTGTATACACATACAAATTTTATATATCAAACACTTATGTTTGTGTGGGAGAACCCACAAAATCTCACTTGGAGATTTATTGTATTATTCACATACTGTAATTGTGTAAGAATGCATGTCAGATGTATTCCTACTTTTTGTGAGACTTCTGGTTGCCAGTATCCTTGAAATTATTAATAAACCAAGATCTGTGCTTCATAAAAATCTGATGTTGAATCCAACCCTGTGTGTTGGTCTTATCAATTATGGCCTTTTAATTGTTGATTATAAAAAGAATTTCATACGAACTGTTGAAAATAAGATTTAAAATATCATGTATGTTTGTTTCCTTTATGTTAAAAATATGACTATATTTGCAATAAAATGTATATTTTTGAATTTAAAACATTTGAGTATGACTAAATCTACTGGATCCTGGAGGATACAATTTTGCGGAGTATGCATTCAAGGCATCTTGGCATTTTCTGAGCAAATTTGATTTGATTAGTTAACTAAGTCATTCTTAACATTTAAGACTAGTATAGTCACTTTCCATTGGGCCAACCTAAGGGATCAAGAGAGCAAACGAAAATGCAGACAAATGGTTCTTTAAAGCACAGGTGTAGATTCTGGTGGCCTTTGAACACGCATTCCCTAAATTCAAGTGCACTCTAATTTTGATTTCCTATGACATAATTCTACCATTTCCTGGTTTTTTTTTGTTTTTTTTTTGTCTTTTCACCTTTATCTAGAGTGGCACCCGTGGCATATGGAGGTTTCCAGGCTAGGGGTCTAACAGGAGCTGTAGCTGCCGGCCTTCGCCACAGCCACAGCAATGCGGGATCCGAGCTGCGTCTCCGACCTACACCACAGCTCATGGCAACGCTGGATCCTTAACCCACTGACCAAGGTCAGGGATCGAACCCACAACCTCATGGTTCTTAGTTGGATTCGTTAACCACTGAACCACGAAGGGAACTCCCTACCATTTCTTGGATGTAACTTTAGTACTCAAAATACATTTTTAATAGAGATGCCCGTAAAATTGTCCTTGAAACATGCAAAATTCCTTAAGAATTTAAAGCCACTTCAAGAAAATTAATTATGGAGGAGTTCCCGTCATTGCTCAGCTGAACAAATCAGACTAGTATCCACGAGGATGCAGGTTATATCCCTGGACTCACTCAGTGGGTTAAGGATCCGGTGTTGCCATGAGCTATGCTGTAGGTCACAGATGCGACTTGGATTTGGCATTGCTGTGGTTGTAGCATAGGCTAGTGGCTACAGTTTCGATTTGACCCCTAGTTTGGGAAGCTCCATATGATGCAGGTGTGGCCCTAAAAAGACAAAATAATAATAATAATAATTTTTTAAAAAGAAAATAAATTATGGAGTAGAGAACCATTATAAACTACAAAAGAATCTGTTTGAAATAATATCATTATTTTCAGGATAACTTATTGGTAGATATTATAACTTTTATATTACTAAAACAAAGTTAAAATTTTCACTCAGTTTCTCTTCAAAACTGTTAAAATAACAAATGTTGGTTTGGATGTGGAGAAAAGGGAAGTCTTGTCCAGTATTGGTGGAATTGTAAATTGGTGCAGCCACTATGGAAAAGAGTACGAAGTTTCTTCAAAAAACAAACACAAAAACAGAACTACCATATGATCTAGAAATTCTACTGCTGGCTATATACACAAAGAAAATAAAACACTAGTTTGAAAAGATACATGCATTCAATGTTCATAGCAGCGTTATTTACAATAGGCAAGATATGGAAGCTACCTAAGAGTCAATCAACAGATGAATGGATAAAGAAGATGAGCTATATATGTATATAGGATATATATATACATATATATATACATATATATATATATGTATATATATGTGTGTGTGTGTATATATATATATGAAATAAGATGAAACAAATCTATGTTTATACTATTTTAAATTTTGGCAATCTAAAACTGATTTTGGAAAGTATATTTGAGTATTTAGTCAAACTAGTAGCAATTAAAGTGATAAGATGCATTAGTGAATCTTCAATATTTTGTAATTAGGGTTACCATCTTAAAAATAATATTGTGTGCTCCCATTATGTGTCCAGTACTTGGTTGATATCAAGTCACACAATCAGAAGAAAACAATAAACTTCGAGGCTATTTGACATCTTTATGAACTTAAGACCTAAACTTGCATTAATATGATAAAAGCTCTAAATTTGTAATTTTTTACAAAAGTGAAAGATGGCATAATATCAGGAACATATTTACTATAAGTAATAAGTATGGTTTGTTTTATTAACTTACACACTTTTCTTTGTACAGAATAATTAGATTATAAGGTGGCAAGGATTCAGGATTATTTTCCCCAAGAAACAAGTATACTCAAAATGAAAGTATACTGTATTTCTCAAGATAATGCAACAATAGTTTTAAATAAGTGAATCAAATATCTTTTTGTTTAGTTAAAAAAACAAAACATTTTCATTAACTGAGAAAGAGGAAATACAGCTAACTGCTTTAGCTTTCATAATATATATATATATATATATATATATATATATATATATATATCTTTAGTTTGTCATAGGCTATTTTTATGTCATTTTAAATTTCAGCCAGCCCTCTGTATCCCTGGATTCTGCATCCTCTTTTCAACCAACTGCAGACTGATCCACAGTGGTTGCATGTACAGACATGGGACCCACAGATATAGGAGGGCCAATGGGCTGAGCCAGGTTATGTTAAAAGACTTGAGTATTGGAGGATGTTGGTTGCCCATGAGGTTGCGTATTATAAAGGGTCCCTCTTAATAAGTTCAAAATTCATAGATAAGAGAAGACTTATCTGTAGTCTATTTATTTGGAGACCAATTATTATGTCTGATAAGTCATGATTTGTCCTGATTTCTGGCTTAATTTCCAATATTTCTTGAAAATGTTCAGCCATCTTTTTCAAATGACAATTTCCAATTCCATTTCTTTTTCTTTCTGAAGACCTATTTCACGAAGAAGCTTCTCTTTCTTTTATGTTTTCATTGATATTCACTCAACATTTAAAATTTTTTTCCTGAAGTCAAATTTTAGTCATTTATTTATTCTTCGGTATTTCATTTGCAACTTGAAGTTTCTGCTCAGTATACCCTTAATGGAAAGATTTTTGAAACAGAAGCATATAGTACATACCACACTTTTAAAGAACATTTATTTGAATTATGAACAGCCATGCTATTTAAATCTTACAATGGCCTTTAACACTTGGCTGCTTTTAACATTTCCCTCTAAGGCACTAACAATTGAGTGAACTATTTGATTAAATAAGCATTAACAAAATCCTTAGTTCAGAAGCAAATTTCTGTCTGTCTTCCTGAGGTTTAAGAAAATCTTTAATTATTGACTTGACTTGGCTATAGACCAGGTTTTAAATGCAACTTGTATAGATCCAACATTTGGTCCAGAAATCTTAATGGAATATGTGCAACGAGGTTGTTCTTCTTAGAACAAAAAATAATGGAAGACTGGCTCATTTACAGAGACCAAGAGAAGGGACAGAAAAAAAGAAAAAGAGATTTAAATGGATAGTAGAATGAGGGAAAAAAAACTAAAACAGGGAGGTGTGATTTAAAATGTGTAGGTTTAAAATGGTTTGACTGTGAATTATTTTGTTAGAGTCTCTAAAAGAGGACATCACTACAGAGTATTGAAGAGAGGATATTTTAAGACCTCAGGATGTAAATTACAGAAAGTTGACAGCTGATTGTTTTTCTTTCACATTTCCCCTTTTCTAAAGTTTTTAAAATTGTACTTTTAACATGGCAAAACCTGGTACATCATTATTGTTATTCTTTACATTTTCAGTAAAACTTTGCCACTAACATCAAGATAAGTGAAGATGGTAGGGTTTTTTTTTTTTTTTTTTTTTTTTTTTTTGCCATTCCCATGGCATATGGCATATGGAGGTTCCCAGGCTAGGGCTCAAAACCCAGCTGCAGCGGCCAGCCACCATAGCCATGTCAGATCCGAGCCGCATCTGCAGTCTACACCATAGCTCACAGCAACACCAGATCCTTAACCCACTGAGCGAGGCCAGGGATTGAACCTGCATCCTCATGGATATTAGTCAGATTCATTTCTGCTGAGTCAGGATGGGAATACCAGAAGGTAGGCTTTTATTGAGAGTATATTTAGGAAAACACAATTTTGCCTCAGATAGAAAGCAGCTTTCTTGAAGATGAAACCATGACATATAGGATAGAAGCCACCATAGTTCTAACATGTATAGTTATAAAAGGAGCTTCCATTTCCCAACTAGGCAGAGGTAAGGACCAAATTTATAATTAACATCTCAACTGTTATCAATCTCAGAATACAGACTAAGCCAAGTGACACTGTTTTGTAATTTATCAAGTGAGAGAATACTCTGAAGTTTCTGTAGAGGAATCCAAGGAACAGCTTGAGCAATTGCCTTTGTATGAATTGACATGTACAATTGAAATATTCGGCTTTTGTGCTGGCTTAGATATGAGACTTGCCACATCTATCCCTTTATCCATTCCTATAGAGCACTTCCTCACAAACTCAACAGAGTTAGGATAATTAAATACTAAGCCAAATAAATGAGATGAGATTGTGTACAACTGGTCAAACAAAAACCAAGCATCAACTGTCACAGCCAAGAGTAGCCTGAGAATACATGGTAACTAAATATAATGTGGTATCTTATGGGAACTTGAAACAGGAAATAGATATTAGGTAAAAACTAAGGACATTTGAGTAAATTATGGACTTAGTAATAATATATCAATATATGTTAATTGTAACAAATGTTTCATATTAAGAGAAGATGTTAATAATTACAAAAAAACCTCAATGTGGAGTATATGGGGACTCTTTGTACCATCTTTACGTTTTTTTTGTGAATCTAAACCTCATAAAATAAAAAGTTTATTAAAGGAAATAAAGAATTCAGTGGAAGAGTTACCAGATTAATGTCAAGACTATTTACAAACAGTGATCTTCTGATCCAGGGATCTAACTACCTTATAGAAAGAGATATTTGGTTATAGATTCTAGGATAACCAAGTAAGTAAGAAATAAACTCTTATTGAAACAAATAAAAGCTCATGTTGTTGAAAGACTCATCTGCACCAAATCTGAAGGACTACTGGGTCATAAAGGGACTTGCGGGAACATTTTATTATTGAGAAGAAAATTGCAAAGAGATGGTTTCAAAAGAAAACAAAATATTGGTGAAACCTCTGTTGATGTCCTAATATATAAAAAAAAAGCAAAACACGTTATAAAGGGAAAGCTGTGCTTGTAAGTTACAGTACGAGCGGAGCAGAAATGTTGATCTTCTATAGGGCTTGGAGAAGTGTGAATGAAGTTCAGGGATTGGCAGGCTTTCAGAAATGGAAGTGTTTAGGAATGGTTGACTTTTATCTGTAAAAGTATGTTTAATGGATTGTCGCTGTTGCTTATTGGCTGACTTTCAGAAGCATTCACTGAAGTGAACTGTCATTGATTTATGAAATGAATATAAACTACTTTCAGTGGTTATGTTTTATCTTGGCCAGGGAAAAATCATTCTTTTTGTGGAACACTAGAAACTTTTATTATCACATAAAATAGGATATAGATATTTCATTGTTCAACATTTTTATTTGATAACAAATGTGCTGGCTTTTATAATGATATCTGACGCATGTTACATTCTGTAATGCTGTATGTGGGTACCAAAACTTTTTTGCTGTTATAGATTCAATCAGGGGATGAAGGAAAAAACTTTATAATGGTTAATAGTGTTTTCCTATAGATTTTATTGTGTTTTCTTCTATTTCAAAGAAATGTAGAAATCTACCAAGAGTGTCTCAGATAATCATGATCAAAAACGGAAATAAAGTTGCATTTATTTCATCCAGTTACAACTACAGATTTCATTAAGATGATCAATAGAATTTGCAGACAAACTACTGCCTTTCATAAATATTCTCATTATATTGAAAGGCACTATAAGGTGATATGCAATTATATTTATATCAGCCATTCTGGGGTTTATAGTTTTATGGAAACCATACAGCACAATCATATAATAATCCTACGAAATAAACACAAAATGGAACAGTGTATCTAGCAAGTCTTTTCTTTGAAGGAGAAATACTAAATTGGAAAGATGAGTTTATTTAAGAGTTTTAAGTAAAGATGTGAGACAAATCACTTATGCCTGATTTTTTTTCTTACTTTTTAGGGCCACTCTCGTGTCATATGGAGGTTCCAAGCTAGGGGTTGAATCAGAGCTACAGCTACCAGTCTATGCCGCAGACACAGCAATGCAGGATCCAAGCCACATCTGCGACATGCACCACAGCTCAGCTCACGGCAATGCTGTATCCTTAACCCACTGAGTGGGTGCCAGGGATCAAAACTGCAACCTCACGGTTATTAGTCAGATTCATTTAAGCATAGGGTACTCTATGCTTCAATATTTTAAATTGAATCCCTGTTGTAAATCACTGTCTCAAAGTTTACAATAATATGATAAATAAAGACTATTTAAATCCAGGTCATTAAGTCAATAAACAATATAGTTACCAGATTATATGACATGTTACAAATAGGATTGAATTTGAAGAAGTTCTGCATTTGGCAATGGATGAGTAATTTTTTCAGGGCAAAATTCTCACAGAGAACAATTCAGAAAGTTGGACATAACACAGATATCTTCCTTTGTAAGGATTTAGAGAGATTGAAAGTAGTAAGAAATTATGGAGCCAGTATCTGTAAAGAGAGGAAAGTCAAAAAGAAAAATTAATGTGGCATAAAAAGCTGCTTTTCCTCTCAAGGCAACTTCAGATTCCAGAAGAAAAAGTACTGACTAAGAGGATGAGTAAGTGATTAGAGGTTTCATCTATCTCACTACTATGAAGGGCTTTGGTGAATACTACAGGCCTTTAAAAGTAACCTTAACAGCCATACCCTCTGAGTAATAGGGATCTGGAAATAGACCCTCCCGCAGTAATTGAAACTCAGAGTCAAATCATCTTAATATCTGAGTCTATTAAAAACATCTGACTTTATTCTAGCTGCCTTTTGAAAATGAAAATAAATACACTTGAGAAAATTAAAATAATTTACAACTTTGCATTATTTTGAAACTTTCTTTCCTATGGTTTAGAATTCTATTTTTACAAATAAAAGAATATAGCAGAAGAAAAGAACTAATTGTAAAATGGGAAAAAGCATAAGCAACTCTATTGAAGTTACCAGTCATGCAAGTTAAAATAACTATGATGAATATAATAAATTAACTTACACAATAGGGATTATAACAAATAACTAAAAACTCTACAATTGAAACAAATAGAAATTACATACCTGAAAAATACAAATGATTAAGTTAACTGAGTGAATGATGTTAATGGCAGATGAGGCACAATTGAAGAGATGATTGGTAAAGCAACATGTATTTCAAAAGGAATGATCCAGATACAAGCCCAAAAGAAGCAAAAGATAGAAAGCATAGGAAAGAATAAAGAAATCATGTAATACATAGTGAAACATCTAATACATCTGTGATTTCAAGGCCAGAAGGAGGGTATAAATAATGAGGCAGGAAGAGATCTAGGAAGAGATAGTGGAAGGGTCAACTGTGCATATTGTAGAAGTAAAAGCATAGGTATTAAACCCCTAAGTATAAAGGGGAATTTCAATATAGCAACACCCAATAAGAAGAAATAAATCAAGAAAGATATAAAATGTCATATAGCATTCAGACTACATAAGAAACAAGTATAATTTATATAGAGAACTGCACTCATGAACTGTAGAATAGTATGCATACTTTGAAGTACTATGAAACATATAGTGAAATTCATTTATTATTAAGTTTATGAAGAAAAATTTGCATAAATAGACTGCATCCTTTAAAAATGGACTATTATCTAGGTTGTGACAGCTGTTTACACCAAAGCAAATACCACCTCAACCAAAATGTGTATCTCCCCAATCTGCAAAAGATTCTACATGTTTCGTTAAGGCACATTCTTCTCTCTACAATGGACTCCGGGTGATCACCAATCTACTTTGACTCTAAATATTACCCTGCTTTTTATACAAGTGGATTCATACAGCATAGTTTGTGTATGTGAATTTCTAGAGCACAGAAAAATGTCCTTCTCAATCCTGTTCTAAATGGCATTATCAGTGATGTCCAACCAGGGAAATATTTATTGTGACATGAGTGCATCAGAAGAACCAGAGTAATCACATCAGCAAGTATGACAACACAATAGATGTTTTCTGAAATATTTAACACATATATGCAATTACAAAATTATATTACTTTAACTTTTTTTTTACCTACAGTAACTTAAAGAAAGGAAAATTCCAGCTGAAACTAATCTACTTCTGCCTGATCAAAGAGTAAGAATAGCATATTTTTAATGTAATTTACATCTACTTTTCATATGTAAAATTATATTTGCCTGTATTCCTTTGGAAGCCACATACACAACTGGGTAATTTTAGAGATACAAGTGATGTCATTCCAAAATACTATTCCCTTAAGCATTATTCTTTCACAGGGTTGCACTAGGAGTTTACAATGGTAACCTAAAAGTTGCTATAAAGATATTTAGATACTAGTATACAGTAAAGGGGAAATCTTTTAAAACAAACCAAGATAATTAAACATCATCAAACAGGTGGGCAATTTTTTCTGTCAAGGAAAGAAAGATATACATTTTAGGCTTCTCAGATCATACAGGCTCTGTTTCAACTACTCAGATTTGTGTTTGTAAATCAAAAGGAGCCATAAACGACACAGCAAAACTTCATGTACAAAACAGGTAGCTGGTCAAAATTGACTTGAGGGCCACAGTTTGCCAATCCTGGATATAGTCAATTGAAAATTATTCAAGTGTATCAAACTAACTCAAATACAATCAAGTTAGAATGACTATCAATTATAAAGTTACACAAAAAATCAAAAGTAATTGTGACTACTCTCTTGATTAGAGTATACGACTTAGATCTTGTCTTCTCTTTTAGTATCACTTACAAGCTGTCCCCATTTTGTTATCCTAAATAAAGGAGAAATAATGTAACAGTTTCTTCTGAACTGTGAGTCCATCACTCTCAAAAATTTTTTTCAATCAAGAAAAATTTAGTCATATCTTCAGATGGCCAAAAAGCACATGAAAGTCACTCAACATCACTAATTATTAGAAATATTCAAATCAAAGCTACAATGAAATATCACCTCACACCAGTAAGAATGGCCGTCATCAAAAAGCCTGCAAACAATAAATGCTGGAGAGGGTGTGGAGGAAAGGAAAGGGTGTGTGTCAGTGGGAATGTAAAGTAGTACAACAATTATGGAGAACAGTATGGCGGTTCCTTAAAAACTAAATATAGAACTGCCGTTTGATCCAGAAATCCTAATCTTGGGGATATATACAAAGAAAGGCACAATTTGAAAAGATACATGCTCGCAAATACTCATTGTAGCCCTACTTACAATAGCCAGGACATGGTAGCAAACTAAATGTCCATCAAGGAATTCCAACTGTGGTACAATGGGATTGGTGGTGTCTCTGAAGCACTGGGACGCAGGTTCAAACCCTGGCCTGGCACAGTGGGTTAAGGTCCCCACTTTGCCACAGCCGTATTTTAAGTCACAACTGCGGCTAGGATCTGATCCACAGTCTGGGACTTCCACATGCCATGAGACAACCAAAAAAGAAAAAAACAAACCAAAAAAACTAAATGTCCAATGACAGAGGACTGGATAAAAAAGATGTGGTGTATATATATGTGTATGTGTTCCACATACACAGTGGAACGTTAGCCATAATAAAGAATGAAATAATGCCATTTGCAGCAACATGGATAGACCTAGAGATTATCATCTTAAGTGAAATAAGCCAAAGCAAATATTATATATCATTTATTTGTGAAGTCTAATAAAAATGATACAAAAGAACTTACTTATAAATTAGAAACTAAAAGATTTCAAAATTAAATTTAGGATTACCAAAGGGGAATCGTGGGTGGGGGACAAATTTGGAGGATGGGACTAACATACATATACTACTACATAAAAATAGATAACTAACAAGAACCTACTGCATAATTCAGGGACCTTTACTTAGTGTTCTATAATAATTTATGGGGAGTAGAAAGAATGGATATACATATATGTATAACTGATCCACTTTTCTATAAATATAACATTGTAAATCAACTATACCCTAATAAAATAAAATAAAAAACTAATCATGCATTACATCTCTAACACCCCCAAAATAATAATAGGAATGAAATCAAAATTTGCTCATCTTGTCACTCTCTCCAAAATTAGAAAAACATGGAGTTCCAATTGTGGTTCAGTGGTTAACAAACCTGACTAATATCCATGAGGACACGGGTTCTATCCCTGGCCTCACTCAGCAGGTTAAGGATCCAGGGTTGCTGTGAGCTGCAGTATAGGTCGCAGATGAGGCTCAGATCCTGTGTTGCTGTGGCTGTGGTGTAGGCCGGCAGCTGCAGATCTAAATCAACCCCTGCCCTGGGAACTTTCATATGCTGCAGGTGTGGCCCTAAAAAGACAAAAAACAAAAGCCTCCCCCCCAAAATTAGAAAAACAGAAACCAGTTTTATTTTGCATTGCAAAGATTGGTATATACCCAGAATACCCATGCACAGTTTTTGATGTCATCTGCTCCCACCCAGACCACTACAGTGAAAGAGCACTGTATTTTTGCTTTTGAGGAATAATATATACTTTGCAGGCTTAAGATAACATTGCAGAGTCTATACTCGTGTTTTTCAAATTTTATTATGCATGTGAATCATCAAGAGATCTTGTTAAAATGTTGATTATGCTTCATTATGTCTGAGGTGGGACAGAGATTCTACATTTATAAATGTTCCCAAATGATTCTCTTGCTGCTGGTCCATTTACCAAGATATATAGTTATACTGTGTGTGTGTGTGTGTGTGTGTGTGTGTGGAGTGTGTATGTGTGTGTGTGCATAGCATACTTTATATGCTATATGCATATTATAGATAGTATACTAGTAAATAGAATACACTGTATAGATATAATACACTGTGTAATACACTATATAATTATTACATTCTTTTTATGGCTGAGTAATGTTCCATTGTGTGTATATATATGTGTTATATGTATACACATATAGTATATATGTATACACATATATACTATAGTTTGAATATTGATAAATATGATATATGTACAATATTATTATAGATTATATAGTATTCTTGACTGATGTTGTATCAAGATTATATATGCCAAGTTATGCAAATTAAAAAATATGAAAATTCATTGATTTCTAGTTCAGTGTATTTCTTTGCATATACTAGCTCTGGGTTCTATGTTTTCTTATACCTGCCCTGGAATCTAAGGATGCCCTAAAACATAGTGTAGACAAAAAGGCATTTAACTATTTTAGTATAATATAGAGGAATATATTGATACAGAAATAGGTATTATTTTAATATCACTGAGTTTATTCAAAATTTTGTGACACGCTATATATATTTTATTCTAAAAATCTTTTTTTTTGGTCTTTTTGCCTTATCTAGGGCCTCGCCCGTGGTATATGGAGGTTTCCAGGCTAGGGGTCTAACAGGAGCTGTAGCTTCTGGCCTTCGCCACAGCCATAGCAACGCAGGATCCGAACAGTGTCTGCAGCCTACACCACAGCTCACGGCAATGCCAGATTTTTAACCCACTGAGCAAGGCCAGGGATCGAACCCGCAACCTCATGGTTCCTAGTCAGATTCGTTAACCACTGAGCCATGACGGGAACTCCTCTCAAAATCTTAAGGGTTAATTCACATATTGATTATTTGAATTTTGATCATATGCTCAGGGCCAGAGGTCATTTTGTGTTTTTCTGTTTTTAAAATGAAGGCATTAGTTTAAAAAAATATTCTGTGTAACATGCTTGGAATTTTTAATCAAATCCAATTAACAGACTAATCCATGAATTATATTTCAAAGCTACAAGTATGATATTAGGATAATGCACCTACAGAAGGACGGTTTCCCAGGAGCAGCAAATTTTGCTTGAAGATTAGTTTCACAATATTGATGGCCTGACACGTATTTTTTTTTTTTAACTTGGAAGTGTTTATATGGTATTTGTTCTAGTCTATTGTATTTAGAGGAAAAGAGTCTAGTTTATCTCAGGTAGATTAAGTATGCTAAGTATATTAAACTTTGTAATATTTTTATTTTTATGACAAATGAATCTATATCACTACTTAGTGGTAGTCTTTCATCACCTCAAAATTAGTAAGATGTTTAATCAAAATATAATAAAGATGATGCTTCATCTGTGTTTGAAGTGCAAAATTCCTTTTTCTACCTTAAAATAACTTTTTTCCCCCAAACTCGTTAAGTGACTTATTTTGCTGTAATGCATGTGCTGGTTTGAAAGCTTTTGCCTTAGGCTATGTTAATGGTTTTATAAAAAATTCAATTTATAATTTGCATTGATTTTTCTAGTTTCAAATTTGTAATTAAATGTGAAGGTGTAAAAAGTCCAGGGATCTAAATATGATTGATAAACAAGAAATTGTCCCTAGTATGCATTTTTTGAAGACTTAATTTTGTATTAACATTTCATAAATATTTAAAAAATAATTATACTGACTGTGTGTTATTAGATTTGCTTTTTTTGCAGCTTTATTGCTGGCATTTCACCAGACAACCACAGTCCACATCCAGATAAAGAAATAAAAATATAATAGATGTTACTTTTTTTTTGGCTTTTTTAAAATTTTAGGGCCGTACCTGAGGCATATGGAGGTTCCCAGGCTAGGGGTCGAATCAGAGCTACAGCTGCAGGTCTGTGCCACAGCCCCAGCAATGCCAGATCAGAGCCGCACTGGCAACCTACACCATAGCTCATGGCAATGCCAGATCCTTAACCCACTGAATAAAGCCAGGGATCAAACCTGCATCCTCATGGATACTAGTCAGATTCATTTCCACTGAGCTACTATGGGAAGTCCAAGATGTTTCATTGTTTAAAAGTCTCTTTCCCCTTTTGATTACTCATACAGCCCCTTTTAAATCCTCCTGCTTATCCCTAGAGTTTCCGCTTAAAAGTCTATTACTTCCCAAAGGCAGGTAACTAGAGATGTTTTCTATGCAGATGTTCGTAAAGAATCACTGCCAGTCAAGGAAAGTCACAGCAGTTCTTCCAGCTGCAAAAAGTAACACAAAGGATTTTTTTCAAGTAAATATAAGCTATAGGATGCCCACAATAAAAATGCAAATTAAATACTGAGCTTTCCAATTGGAAAGCAGGAATGCCAGGAGATTCCCTTATGTATACAAATAAAAGCTGCTGGTTTGGAAAACTTAAGCAAAAAGTAACATTTTTTGAAGTGATAATATGGGGATCCACTAGAAACATGCCTTTACAAATATTAATAGAGAATAAAATATTGCAGGATTATTCTAAACACTGTACTATGCAGTCATTTATGTCTACCATTTACATAAAACTGAAATGCTGGTATGTACATCTTTCTCATCTAGTTTTTTCGTTTGTTTGTTCTGTTTCTTTTTACATAAAAAAGCTCATATCAGGACCATATGTACACTTTAATCATGACAGTATACAGATATTGATTATGAGATTGGTTCAATGGGGTGAAAGTGTGTAGTGAGGATTGAGGGAATGGAGGAAAAGATTGATAGATTGTGTGAACAATTACGAAATAACTCAGAAAGTATCTATACATTTTTGTTGAGTATCTGGATTTAATATGCAATATTTTATAGCTACAGTTTGGGAGTTCTTATGAGTAATACTGCAGAAAGTAACCCCCTCCCCCTCATCCCCAGGGGAGATTATAGCATCTACTAAATTGCATCCTCAGATTACAATCACAATCTACTTACTCTTGAGTAACAGAATTATATCTAGTGGAATAACATAAGGGAGAGGCTTTGTTAGACATTCGGTTGAATTTTCATTTGAAAGAAACTAATATTTCTGTGCATACCCTTCCACTTTTAATTGAGCTAGGGGTAAGAGGACACAACTGAGCTCCCATGTCCTGGCAATAAATCAATCCCTGTGAGTTAATAATGCAAGGATGAGTCTTTTTGTTTGTGTTTCAATATCCATTGAAAAAGTGGCATTCACGATGGACTGATCATTCAAGAAGTATAGTTGCTTAGAATGTTTAATTTAAAAATGAGATAATTTAAAAATAAGAGATAATAAGGATGAGGCACCAAAAGGGACATCTCTCCAGGGTAAAATAAAAATAAGAGAAATCACCGACCATATTAATATTTAAACAGTTGTTATATTTATACTTAGGAATAGACTATGTTTTAATGTGTTCTTACTGTAATAGTAAACATAAATCTCTATACTTATATAATCTCTCATGTATTTTTAAACATACATCTATCATATATGTTTATAATTCTTAAAGATTTTTCTTCTCATAGAGAACAGACTTGTGTTTGCCAAGAGGAAGGGGAAGGGAGTGGGATGGACTGGGAGTTTGTGCTTAGTAGATTCAAACTATTATATTAGAATGGGTAAACAACAGATCCTATTTTATTGTTTAGGGAACTATATCCAATCTCCCAGGATAGACCATGATGGAAAATAATATTAAAAAAGGAATGTGCATATATGTATGAATGAGTCATTTTGCTGTGCAGCAGAAATTGGAGCAACATTGTAAACCAACTATACTTCAATAAAAACACACAAAGATTGTTGTTTTCTTATCCATAACCTGACCTTATATTAATAGTCACAGTTAACTAAATCATGGACTTACTTGATATACTGTGAAAAATTTAGTTGGTTCCTTTATTAAGTAACTAGAAACTGCAGAGTTTTAAGAACTTTATGCCTCATTGAGAATCACAAATCAACTTCTGTTACACTTTACCGACTGGCTAAAAACATGTCTATTTGAAACACCCAGATCTAAACTATAGGCCAATTCATTAATGGCATGGCATGAATAATCTGTTCACTGCTTCATAATATATACTATAAAGTCAATTAGAATTTAGAATCACAAAAATACTGATTTTTTAAAAATATACGTTTTAAAGCAATTCATGTTTAATTAAAAATTAGTTATTTGATTTTAAGTTTATGAATATCAACATGTTATGGGAATGGGACAAACAACACATAGGACTCAAAATTAATTATTTTTACATGCCATAAAAAATTCAATACATATAAAATACTGCTTCTACCCTCCAGTTTCAGCAGAAAAATTCACCGAGGACTCTGATAGCAGATGCCATTCAGTGCTGTTTATATTATCTATGTGTACCACAAAGGCAAAGTATCTTATAGATTTTCTGTAACATTGGTTTTAAGTGCATTTCCAATTAGTACCATCAGAGACCTGCAACACAGGGTCAAAACAGTCTTTTAGTGAAAATGAGATTCACAGTTTAATATTCCTAATGGGACTGATTTCAGACTTCCTTAGAGAAAAGTTATAGAATTCAGCTAATCATTAAAAACAGCCTTTGCTCAGTTTTAGTTACAAATGTTTTAAAAATGAAAATGTTAAAATTATTTTACTTTGTGAATATGATGAATTCCAATAACGATATAGTTTTAGCTAAGGATGATAACATCTTTTTTATTCCCTGATTTAGATCATGTCTTCTATAAAAATGATCCCTTTATTTTAACATTGCTTAGCTTTGATGATTAGGGCATTTTCTTTTAATATTTTATCATTATATATGCCTTTCAATATTTTTAACTTCAGATAATTTTTCACTTTTAATATTACAGCTAGGTGTATTCTTTTCTATCCTGTTAAGAAGACATCAGTTGAAAACAATAAAAGCCTCCTATTACTACTTTTGAATGATTTATAGGAAAGTCACTGCTGGCAGAATAGAAAAATCAAAACGCAGTAACACAAAAATGACTTATTTAATAGCAATTATTATATATAAGATTATCTTGCCTCACTTAATATGTATTAAAATAAATCAATGGCAAAATATAATAAACATATTATTATATAAACATTTCTATATGTCTTGATTTCACCAACCTTAAACATTTTGAATCTTTTTTGAGTTTGGACCTATAAGGCATAAATAAATATTTTGACAAAGAATAAGACCATGAATTACAATGTAGTAGGCAATGACTAAATTGGTTGTATTTATTAAAATTTACTTATACATTTGCTCATAAACACTTGATTTGCTATCCTATAGAAATTTTTCTAAGCAAAAGACTCCAGGTTAACTCCACGAATAAATTTCTTCATAAAAGCGTATATTAAAAAAAAAGAAGTTTTGCAGTTTTGTTCAGCATTTGTTCTAATTTGTCGGCAGTATAAAAGTACTACTGTAGTCTTTAAATTTGAATCTGAAGATTATTTCTCCAGCACTAGTGTATATTTTCCGTTTGCATCTGTCCAGATGCCTGAGTGAAAAGCAAACAAACAAAAATGCAAGCAGATCTTTTTTGTTTCAAACTTATATGAGAGCAGATTTACTGTTGGGAATTCACACACACACACACACACACACACACACACTCTTTACTCAATGAAAAGGCCAAAGAACAAAGTGGGTTAGTATGTGTCTACATTTTGTACCTGAAGATAGTATTTTATTGTCTGCTGTTGTCAGTGATTCATACTTAGGGTCATTTATGTTCTTTTTTGGGTATCTAATATAATTTGACTGTTGGATATATATTTTGCTTATTCTTACATTATTTTGGAGCATTTGTTAAAATGATTAAATTGATATTGGTACAATACTGTTAAATAAAATCCAAACTTTGACCAGTTTTTCTATTAATCTCCTTCTGTTCTAACATTCAGTCTAGGCTACCACAATGTACTTAGTCACCATATTTTTTTCCAGTTGTCTGATCTGTGACAGTTTCCCGGTACTGCCTTGTTTCTCATAATCTTGGCAGTCTTAAAAAATACTGGTCAGGTATTCAGTAGAATGACAGTTTTTCTCATGATTAGACTACACTTACAGAAAAGAAGTGAAGTACCCTTCTTGTCACATCATATCAGGAGACAAGATGATGTTATTGTTGTCATTAACATTTATCACCCAGTTAAGGTAGTCTTTGCCAGTTTTATCAACTGTGATTTTACTACTGTTCTTCTATTCTATTCTTAGAAAGTGATTCACTAAAACTAGCTCACTGTCAAGGATAAGGATAGGAATTAAGCTCTGTCTCTTGGAGGGGAAAATGTCTAGAAATATCATTTGTAATTCTTTTGAAAGAAAGATTTATCTCATCTTCTCTAATTATTTGATTTATTCAAATATTATTCTAAACTCATTAATATGTATTTTACATTTTTAATTATAGTCTAATACTATGCTATTTACTTGAGGATCAAATTGTTCCAGTTTTGACCCTTAGGGACATTTTTAATTTGGTTTCCATGTGATTTGAAATGTTAGTTTAAATGGTAGATTTTTCTTCTTTGAACTAACTTCACCATGTTTAATGGCTCTTAGGTTGGCCCTACCTAGTCTTCTTAAAATCCTGTATATGCTGAGGTCTGGTATTTGTGGCTAATACTTCCTCCCACAGTAAATCTGACACTGCTGATGTAGTCACTGAGTCAATGAGGAGCTTAGTATTATCTGTCTATCCTATCTGTGTAGTTTTCAAAAATCCTTCCTCCACAGCAATTACTTGCATTATTTTAATCCTTCTCAGGGTAAGGATTCTCGCTTTTTTCTCCAACTTTCCATTGGTCAAGAGTACTGTCCCAAGCCATGGGGAATGGTAACCCTTGATCTGGTTTGCTACACTGCTGTTCTCTTCTTGTTGTTGCAGAATTAAGCTTCAGCCCCATGTACTGCTGTGTAAATATGTTTATCTTACTTTGAACCGTTTTATAACTTTGAAAAAAATCCACCTTTACTCTGGAGCAAAGAGTGAAGCTCTAAGTGTCAACTCACAAGGGTATTTTGTTTGGAAGTTGAGTTTCTGTCTTATATCCAAAAAAATACTACTTAATTCATTAGTAATTCTTGGTACTGTTTAGAACTGCATTTTTAAGATCAGTCTCTTTAGAAAGCAGTTTGAGGGTTTATCCCATGATAAATTCTGCTTTGAATTGTATTCTGTGTAAGCAGAGGAAGGGTCAGTTGACCTACTGGCCCAGCTGTTATAAATCCTTTTCTTTAATTCATAAAAGTAAAATAGCCTGATGCCACTCCTGCTTTTTACATTGGCTTACTGTTTACAGCTTGATCTATGCTTTTCAGTGCCCTCATTTAATATATCACGTTTCCACCAATTCCCGCCACTGTCCTTATAAGGGATTCTCTGGTATTTCACATTTACGTAACATTGTAATTCTGCACATTGACAGAGAGAGACCCTAGATCTGTTTTTCAACCATATTGCCCTTATGACTACAACAGACAAGCTATTTTTTTTATAGTTGTCTGATTCTTTTCCCATGCCTTCAGTTGGGTATTTAAAGCCTCAAATTCATTCTTTTATTCAAAACTCACTCAAGGATCAAAAAGAGTAGCCATTCTGTCATAATATTTATAATCACAATTTTTGTCTTGGTGACTAAGTGTGGTAGTAGGTAATATCCCATGAATGAATGTTCTATTTGCTCAATTATCAAATGCCAGTAATGGATAATTGTTTCAGTAATGACTACTAGTGTTTCATTTTTTCTTTAGAAAAAAAAGTTTTAAGTTTTTATAAAAGCTGTGAGCTATGCTACTGCATAATGTAAATTTGGGTCTATACTTCACAGAACTGGTTGTAATACAAATTACATTTTAAGTCAAATTGGCAGCTCTCTCCCCACCCTTCCAAAAGGTTACATACACAAAATGCATTATTATAAGTATTTAATGAAGGTAACTTTTTTTAAAGATGGACAGAACCAGGGAATCAATAAGGAACAGTATAGTAAAGTACTACAAGATCAACAAAAGTAAGGAGCCATTATCATTCTCTTTAAGGAATATATGGGTGCTGAATTGTTACTACAATTCAGTAAGTGTTGTCACCAAAGGTAAGAGACTATCCAGCAGCAGCTATGACCTTCTTAAAAAAAGAATCCTAGAGTAAATAACTTTATTGTCCTGTTGATGTATCCTTTGGAAGTAATGCAACTGGAAACTAAAGAACAAAAGTAAGCTGAGGACCTTGAAGCCCAAGCGGTCATTAGAGATTATTCTTCAGGAACACAGAGCATAATAGAAAGAATAGAGAGTGAGTCTTCAGGTGTGTATTAGAGTAACCACTCTATAAATACACAAGCATTGAATAATTATTAGGGTGAAAATATTTACATTTTTCTTCTATGTTAGAAAATGAGATATTTTACTAAGTTGTATACCATCCATTAATATTAAGACAGTACTGCCAGAACTTTGTTGTATCTATTTTTTATCTCCTCTGTTTATATATTTATCATATTGCTTAACATAATATTTTGAAACTATGTTGTATTTGTTTGACTGCTCAACAAGTGACCTCCTTAAGAGAAAGGAAAATCTATAAATTTTGTTCTTTGAGAGCCCAGGGAATAAAGGAATCACTAGTAGGAATTCAATAAATAAACATTTTTAAGATGAAGTATAAAGATTTTTCTGTCTCAATTCCTTCATTATTAAATATATTGTTTATACTTTATGAATCTAAAGTATTGAAAATCACAAAATGTGATACTTAAAAATTACCTTTTTACTAAATTTTTATTTTTATTTATTGAATATATTTTCAGATTGTGTTTGAATGCAATAAAATATATATAAATAACTATTTTTTGTTCATCTTTGCTTAACAATTCCATCTTTTCAATTTATTTGCCTTACTTTGTATCAGTATATTAAAATTTAATACGGGATGCTGACTCTTATAAAGAGCACTATACCACTTACCTGAGAATTGCTAAGAGTAAATCCCTTTCTTTTTTTTTTTTCTTTCAGGGCTGCACCTACAGCATATGAAAGTTCCCAGGCTAGAGGTTGAATTGTAGCTACAGCTGTTGGCCTACGGCCTACACCACAGCTATAGCAAGACAGGATCCAAGCCAGGTCTGCGAACTTCACCACAGCTCGCAGCAACACCAGATCCCCAACCCACTGAGTGAGGCCAGGGATCAAACCCGCATGTGCATGGATGCTAGTCAGATTCGCTTGTGCTGTGCCTCAACAGGAACCCCCAATAATAACTCTTAAAAGTCCCTATCACAAGAAAAAATTTTAACTATGTGATGGATGGTAACTATAATTATTGTGATCATTTTGCAATATATCAAAAATACTGAATCACAATGCTGTACACCTGAAATTACTATATGTTGTGTTAAATAGAAAATGAAAAAAATAAATAAGTAAATAATTTGAAGACATGGGGCAGAAAACCTCATACTTTATGAGAACCCAGGGGAAAAAAGGTATCATTAAAAGTATTATTGGGGGAGTTCCCGTCGTGGCACAGCAGAAACGATCTGATTAGGAACCATGAGGTTGCGTGTTCGATCCCTGGCCTCACTCAATGAGTTAAGGATCCTGCATTGCCATGAGCTGTGGTGTAGGTTGCAGACGCGGCTCGGATCCCGCGTTGCTGTGGCTGTGGCGTAGGCCAGCAGCTGTAGCTCTGATTAGACCCCTAGCCTGAGAACCTCCACATGCCACAGGTGCAGCCCTAAATGGCAAAAAGACAAGACAAAAAAAAAAAAATATTATTACGGTGTTCCCATCATGGCACAGCGGTAACAAACCCAACTAATATCCATGAGCATGCAGATTCGATCCCTGGCCTCTCTCAGTGGGTTGAGAATCCATCATTGCTATGGGCTATGATGTACGCCACAGATGCGACTCGGCTCCTGTGTTGCTGTGGCTGTGGCTGTGGTGTTGTCTGACACCTGGAGCTCTGATTTGACCCCTAGTCTGGGAACTTCCATATGCTGCAGGTATGGTCCAAAAAGGACATTAAAAAAAAAAAGCTATCATGAAAAATGGTATGTGTAGCTTTTAGTAAAACATGAAGGAATTGAAGTAAAATTTACTTCTGTTAGCTTTGAAGTTTTGAGAGCTAGTAAAATGAAAGTGAGAGACCCATGAAATGATGAAATAATATAACCAAAAAAGAAATAACTGCAAGAGGAGACAACACACAAAAAAATTGCAACCTTTGGAGCAGAGGGAGCAGAAGTAATTGACGAAGTTAAATAGAGGAAGTTGAAATATGAGCTTCAATTGGGAGGAGCCCAAAACAAATCATATTACCTAAATCCCAAACCTCTCAGAAATTGGAGTACCCAGATATATTTGAAAAAGAAAATAGAGATAACAGTTAAAGTCAAATTATGTATAAGAAGCAGTTAGGTGTTTCACATTTTCCTTCTGAATTATACTGAGAAGCAGGCACAGCAATACACATCCCATTTCATCAGAAGACAGAAGATTCACTTTCAGGAAAGATATTATCAGAGACCAAACCAGAAATGAAAGGACTCAGTCTCCCAAATATTAATAACATTCAGCTATCCCGTAATATGCACTCAGTATGCTGCCAGCATTGTTCAATTCCCTGGGGGGAGTTCCTACCTGGGATAAAAATTATGAGCCACAGATACTGATGCTGTGACTCCTATTCAGGAAGTCTCTGCTCTCCTAACGTAAACACTTTCCAAAAGCTTCACCTCTAATATCATTGTATTGGGAAAAAGGTTTCAAAATACAAATTTTTGAGGGCCAAAAATATTAAGATCATAGCACACATGTTAAATAAACATAAGGTATTTAAAAGAATAAATTACTTGAGTGAAAGTAGTTGTCTATGGAAGAGTAAAGAATCCAAGGTTGGCAAGGTCAGAAAATAGTCATTTTATAAGTCTTTTAAAACAATTTAACATTAAATAAAATAATATATTCAATAGTCCATATTATTTTAAATAAAATGAATTTTGTTACACTTTTCTATCTAGTGGACTGTAAAATGACTTAAAAAGGATAACTCTGATTAAATTTTCCCATTTACTTTAAAAGTTAGTAGTGTGTGTATACAAGAGAACAATCATACACAGGATCCTCCACTCACTTTTCTTTCACGGAAAAATTTTAAAATCCTTTCACTGTGTTGTTTATGCTTTGGTCTTTCACTGTATATTATATTTCTCTAATTTTAGAAACTTTTTTTAACAACTATGTAGCTAAATTATATCTTATGATAGTGTCTTTTTTGTATAATTGGTAAATTTGTTTTTGTTGATTTTGTCAGTATATAAAATTTGTTAGTAGTACATGAATAATAATTCCATATACATTGATGTCACAGATTAAATGAAATATATAGTCAGTCTCTTGTTGATGAACTTTTAGTTTATTTCCTGATCTTAAATATTGCAATATTTAAATGTTGCAATACACATATCAACACGACATAAGTGGGATTATGCCAATAGGATTAAAAACAGAATAGAACTTCTGGTTCAAATGTATGTGCATTTTTAATTTAGATAAATATCAGAGGATCAGCCTGAAAAGAGGATATAGTAATTTGGTTATTAACCATGAGTCTTAAAGTATGTATAGTTTTGCTTATATAAAACACCTTTTAAAATTTTTAAATATTATTATTTTCATTGATAAGCTTGTTATCTAAAGTTTCACTTTATTGTTTTATTCATATTTCTTTACAAGCATAAATGATTTGTTAATTGTAACAAATAATATGAAATATTTATTAATATGATTTTCACATTTTTATTGTTAGCCTCAAAATTTTAAAATAACTCTTTAAATATTAAGATATATGACTGTTTCAAACTATACTTTGTAACAGTAATTTAACCAATATTGTTTTCCTACTATTTTATATGCAATAATGCATTCTATTCTAAGCAAATTACCCATCCTAAAATCATAATTATGTTGTTTTTGCTTTCATTAGTTCAAATGCAAGCTTCATTTTTGAGAATTACATTACTTACTTAAATTATTTATTTAGAGAGAAAATTTAAAAAGGATATTAAAATATTAATTTGGGATTAACATATACACACCATTATATATAAAATAGGTAGGTAACTAACAAAGATCTATCATATAGCACAGAGAAATCCACTCAATATTTTGTAATTATTTATATGGTAAAAAAAGTCTCAGAAAGAATGGATATATGTATAGGTATAACTGATTCACTTTGCTGTACACCCTAAACCGACACAACACTGTAAGTCAACTGAATTTCAATAAAATTTAAAATAAAATTAATAATAATAAAATATATCAAAAAGAGAGGAATCACTATTTTCTGTCAGTTCAGATAGTTCAAGACTATATTAATGAAATAAAATCATACATGCCTTTCAGACATGTCAGAATGTAAAACATTTTGTGTTGCAAGTCATTTATACCCTAAACACTGCCACATAAATATCATATACATCAAGATAAATTTGAAGTTACCTACATTTCCCCCATATATATATAGTGTTGATTGTTATGACTGATACAAATTTGTAATCAGACTGGTAACTCACTGGTAAATACTGAAATTGTTCAAATTTGCATCAGAGTGGCCAGCATAAACTCACCTCAACAGTGTACATAACCTTATTACATTTTAATTTTTTTCCCCCCTTGGAGATAAAATCGCTATGACACACAAATATAAAAATAGGAAATTAAACTAGATAACAGAGTAGCAATGACAGACAAAGACAGTGTAAAAGAGATATGCCATATCTACATCTACAGAATCAACTGGAGTCGGCTACACCCTGGAGAGCTGAGAAAGCTCATCCTGGCACTGATATCCCAGCTATGTCATTCAGGCACTGTCAAAATGAAGCCTTAACTGATCCAAATTTCCAGGATGATATATAGCATCAGACAGTGCCTTCTTGAAACCTTTGTTTACTTACAACTTTAATAACCTAAGTTATAAAGATGGGAAAATTCTACAAACTGCCTTTAAAAGACATTTTATTAACCTTTAGGACAACCTTGTTTCCAATGTTTCGCATATGTATTCCAAAGTGAGGCTATGTGGCAGAACATTCCTCAGCTAGATTAGTTATTTCTTTATCAGCTGTCAGAAGAAAATTCATTTTGACATTACAGCCATTTATGTTTCATATCTGTCATAATATATTTTATTTGGCAACTTATTGAACAAAGAATGTAAATAAAGTAGTACTGTTCCTACTATAAAGATATTAAGCAGAGACCTCATTCTACAAAGCTTCAAAGTAAATTAAAATTTAAAATTCTAG
>PVHT021183727.1:19055146-19065970 GCA_004024745.2 Catagonus wagneri
GAATATTTTCTTCCATCCTCTCACTTTCAATTTGTATGTGTCTCTAGAAGTGAAGTGGGTCTCTTGAAGACAGACTATATATGGGTCTTGTTTTTGTATCCATGTGGCTAGTCCATGTCTTTTGGTTGGGGCATTCAGTCCATTAACATTTAAGGTAATTACTGATATATAAGTTCTTATTGCCATTGTATTAACTGTTTGGGGTTTTTGTTGCTCTTTTTTTTTTTTTTTAACCCTGAAGTTTTGATATAGGAGTCTATATACAAATGAGATTGTTTTAAGTTGTTGGTTTCTTAATTGCACGTGCATCTCCAGAGACCTGCATTTGTGCTTTCTCATGATTTCTGATTTTGGTAGCATAATTGTGCATGGATGATTTAGTATCTTTACTGTATATATGCCTTTCCTGGTGAGCCTTGTCATTTGTGGTGTTTTCATTTCTGGTTGTGGCCTTTTCTTTTCTGCCTAGAGAAGTTCCTTTAAGATTTGTTGTAAAGCTGGTTTAGTGTTGCAGAAATCTCTTAGCTTTTGCTTATCTGTGAAGGTTTTGATCTGTCCTTCAAATCTGAATGACAGCCTTGCAGGGTAAAGCAATCTTGGTTGGAAGTTTTTCCCTTTCATCACATTAAGTATATCATGCCACTCCCTTCTGGCCTGCAGAGTTTCAGATGAAAAATCTGCTGACAACCTTATTGGGGTTCCCTTGTATGTCATTTGTTTCTTTTCCCTAGCTGCTTTCAAAATTTTCTCTTTGTCTTTAATTTTGGTCATTTTGATTACTATGTGTCTCGGGGTGTTCCTCCTTGGGTTTATTTTATATGGCACTCCTTGCGCTTCCTGAACTTGACTGAGTGGTTCCTTTCCCATATTGGGGAAGTTTTCAGCTACTATCTCTTCAAATAGTTTTTCTGTCCCCTTCTCTCTCTCTTCTCCCTCTGGCACCCCTATAATACGGATGTTGGTGCGTTTAACATTATCCCAGAGTTCTCTGAGACTCTGCTCATTTCCTTTCAATCTTTTATCTCTTTTCTCTTCTGCATTAGTGATTTCCACTAATCTATCCTCCACCTCACTGATTCGTTTTTTGGCCTCCTGTATTCTACTGTTGGCTGCTTCTAATGAATTTTTTATTTCAGTTATTATATTTTGCATCTCTTGTTTAATTTTTATAGCTTGTATTTCTCTGCTCAGTGTTTCCTGCAAATTATCAATCTTTGCCTCCAGTTTATTTCCAATGCCTTGCATCATCTTCAGCATCAACAGTCTAATGTCTCTTTCTGGGAGGCTGATAATCCCATCACTGAGCTGTTTTTCTGGGCTTTTCTCTTTCTCCCTTATCTGAGTTAGAGTTTTCTGTCTTTTCATTTTTATAGGTTTTTGGTGTGGTGACCTTTTTGCCATCAATAGAGTTGTAGCCTCTTTTTGTTCCAGCGTTTGTCTCCCCTGTGGCTAAAGTTGGTGTGGAGGGGGCTTGATGTAGGCTTCCCAATGGGAGGGACTGATGCCTGGCCACTGGTAGGTGGGGTTGATTCCTATCCTTCTCATGGGTGGGGCTTTGTCTCTGGATGAGATTAGAGGCTGGCTGTGTCTGAGGGGTCTTTAGGCAGCCTGTTTACTGACGGGTGGGGCTGTGATCCCACCTAGATTAATGTTTGCCCTGGGGCTTCTCAGCGCTGATGGGAGGGACCAGATTTTCCCAGAAATGGCCCCCTCCAGAACAATGCAGGCTGATGAATGTTCGGGAGAGCTTCGCCTCCAATGCCCTTCCCCCACAACAAGCCACAGTCACCCCCGTTTTCCAAGGAGATCCTCCAAGAATTGTAGTCAGGTTCCACCTGGATTCCTATGGCGACTGCTTTGCCCTGGGACCCAGTGTACATGAAAGTCTGTGTGTGCCTTTCAAGGATGGGGTCTCTGTTTCCCCCAGTCCTGTGGACTCCTGCACACAAGCCCCACTGGCCTTCAATGCCAGATGCTCCAGGGGCTCTTTCTCCCTGTGCCCGATCCCCAGGTGTGGGGTTCTGACATGGAGCTCAGAACTCTCAGTCCTGTAGCTGAGTCTCTGTGATGCTGTTACTTTCCATTCTGTGGGGCTTCCCACCCAGGAGGTATGGGGTTGCTTCTATCACGTAATCGCCCCTCCTACCTCTTGATGTGGTCTCCTCTTTGTCTTCTGGAGTAGAATATCTTTTTTGGAAGTTTACAGTCCATTTGGTTGAAGGCTGCTCGGCACTTGGTTGTAGTTTTGTTGCTTTTTGGGAGAGAAGTTGAGCTCCAGTCCTTCTATTCCGCTGTCTTAATCCAATCTCAGCATCTCTTACTCTTCCAAAATGAACTTCTCTTGATCAAATTAGACCTGTGCAATATCTCCTGTGTATCCAATTAAACTGCAACAAAACCACATCTTGGTATTCTATTATTGTATATACTACAAGGAATTTGTCACAAACACCATACAGACCCACACACACATGCACACGTACTTCTGTGTATACATGCTAATGTTATTTTACATGTGGGTATTTTATACATATATTTACCAAAAATTTTTTTTAGCACTTATGTTATGTAACAGATCATGTGAAGCAATGAAAAGAATGGAGAGAAAGACATATTTGTTCCTTACTCTCATTGGGCTTACAGTTCAAGACAGAAAAGAGACTTTGATGGACTCAGCTTTACTGTTTAGCAATCATGAATTCCAAATATGCCTTTAGGAACTAAATTGTAGACTAGAAAAGTAAATATAAAGACAATAAATCTAATGGCACCTTCTCCATGTTACCACTTCCAGAGTGGGAAAACATTTTAAGGGACCAATACAACATCACCATCTTCAAAAGAGTCTTGCAAAGCATATTAAAGACTTTCTTTGTTTTCAAATATTTGCTCAACTTATTTCTTCCTTTGAATTTCCATTATCATTCTTTATTTTGGGCCCACATTTTGTTAACACCATGTATTTTTTTTAATTTTTAAAATTTTTTTCTTTTTAGGGCCACACCCATGGCATATGGAGGTTCCCAGGCTAAGGGTCGAATCAGAGCTACAGCTGCTGGCCTACACCACAGCCATAGCAACTCGGGATCTGAGCCATGTCTGTGACCTACACTACAGCTCACAGCAATGCTGGATCCTTCACCTACTGAATGAGGATAGGGATAGAACCCACAACCTCATGGATTCTAGTCAGGTCTGTTAACCGCTGAGCCATGAAGGGAACTCCAACACTATGTATTCTTGATTCAAATTACTTGGACTGAATCCCAGATGAATTCTCACTAGCTAGATGTTTATTGAGAAATTATTTACATTTATCTACTTCCTAAACTGTAAAATAAAAAGCATGCTATACTATAGTTACTAATAATACCATTCTGAAAATGAATTAATCTAGGCACATATAAAAATAACACTTGATACTTGGTAAGTAACTACCTCTAATTTTTTTATTGACTATCTCATATTTTGCAGAATATTCCTAAATTTCAATGGCTACTACCACACATTTTTTTTCCTGGAATATGTTTATTTATGCCATTCCTTGGCTCTAAAATGGAAATAGACCCCCACTTCTTGTGTGAAATAAGATTTCTGTCCTGAATATTAAAAGTTTTTCACAATCTGATTTTAATGTTCTTCCTTATTGCATTACCTCTAACCTCCATCTTTATCTCAATGTAACCAGTGTCAAATAAATACAACTTGGATATTCTTGTCTTTAATCTTTTACTCATCGTCATTCTTTCATCAGAATTTTCATTCACTCCATGAATGCCATTAGATAAATGAGACAGTTTTTATCCTCAACTAAATATCTATTTATGTTATGAAATACAATTAGATTTTTTAAAAGAATGGATAAATATAAAATTCATCAGTCCAACAGAACACTTTGGTACTTCTTTTACAGTCATTACATTTTTATTTTTGTAATAGCCTTATACAAATGTCTTTCTATCCCACTAGATCATAAATTTATCTTGGGAGGAGTTCCAAGGTCTAACAGTTTTTTGTAATAATGTGTTAGTGCTAAATGATAAATTGAGGGATTTAATTTGCTCTCCCTCCTCTCATATTTTAATGGAATGATTTTCATATATCTTCAATTTAAAATTGAAATTACTAGATTCAGTAATCTCTGCACTATTATTACTCAGATCCCAATAACTGTTCATAGGCATGATTTTGTAACTCTCTAGCTCCATATGCGGTCAAAAATTGTCTTTCAACTACATTTTTTGAGTACAAAAATAGTAAAATTTTCTATGAAAAATATAAAGGTGATGTTTGCTTTTAGTTATGGAATTAACCTCAAACAATCATAAATCTTATCAATCTTTATTGAGAATTAGTACATTGTATCTAACATTTTTTTAATTTTTGAAATTAGCTGTTCAAAATAATGACTTTTAAGTTAAAAAGATGTATTTGAAATTCATCAATAAAATTTTTTAAGACATGAAAAACTGAATAATCAGCAAAATCAATTAGTACATTTCTAGATAAAAAATTGTTGATGAATAAAAATTCTAGGATCCAATATTTTAGAGTTCAGATACAGATGATATCTATATCTCTCTATTTATACTAATTTCAGTAAACATTTGAAAGTAAGCAGTAACAACTAGAGTAAGGTAGCGAGGAACTATTGATGGATTTCACATATGAAAGAGGTTTGAGATTTTCTTTTGTTGTTATTTAATGGGCAGAAGTAACATGTAGAGCTAACGTTTCCTATTATATTAACATTTCCACATATTAACTATATATGCTTCATTACAAAAGTTTATCTTTGGGAGTTCCCGTCGTGGCTCAGCAGGTTAAGGACCCTACTAGTATCCATGGGGATCCAGGTTTGATCCCTGGGCGTGCTCAGTGAGTTAACCATCCGGCTTTGCCATGAGCTGCAGTATAGGTTGCAGACAAGGCTGAGATCTCGCATTGCTGTGCACAAGCCAGCAGCTGCAGCTCTGATTTGACCCCCGGCTCAGGAACTTTCATATGCTACAGGTATGGCTGTAAACAAAAAAATCATCAGGTTTTATTATTTTGCAGATGTTGTTAATCTTTTTACCGTTACTGTTAATCTTTTTACCGTTTACTGTATTACGGACATAAAAGTATCTTTGTCTTCAGCTTATATCTCAATACCTGTGACAAAGACAATAATAATTTTTACAGCTAAGCTTAAAAAATTAAATCTTGATAGAAAGAGTTATGAGCCAGATAATATTACAGACAAACAAAAAGGGGAAAGCAAAGAAAAACCTATGAGTCTTGCTTTTATTATGACATGAAAAACTAACGAGTAATGACATATTTATTCTAGTAGAGATTGTTAGTACTTCTATAGTTATAGTTCAAATTATATTAAGTAAAGTAACAATGTTGACATATAAATTGAAGCTATAATCAAAGTGAAGAGCACACTTAGGTCATTACTGATGAACAAAAATTTAAGAAATATATTTTTAGCTACAAAAATAAACATTTGTATGGAGACAGAAGCCGAAAAAGGATTCATGGCAATAGAGTGTACTTATTTAGAATTTGAAACGTAATAATATGTTCGATGATTGTGGTGGTATAAATGTAAGAATGCATTTTATGATTGCAACAATTGAAATTTGCCAAGAAGATTGAGTCTTGAGTAAATTTTCTGTGGAGATCAAAGTCATGCCAGGAAGTTGTCATTTCATCAAAACAATTTTCTTTAGGAAATAAGAGTTGTATTAAATTGTAATGCACTATTACAAAAAAAATTATTCATAGCAAATACAAAATAAAATGTATCAGGCTTTTATATAAAGCAGCATTAAATGGCATTATATAATTTTATGAACCTGGAGAGTTAATGGAGAGTTGGTTTGAAATCTTTGTGTTGTGCCTAACATTTATGATATACCTTTTCTATTTTTCTTTAAAATTCCTCCTACAAAAACATTTATTTAGTCATGTAACATAGTACATGTATGTTTCTTCTCATGTCAGAAATCTCAACTCCTAATAATAGCAACATAATTATATATTTCTTTTATTAAAATACATGTATTACCAATATCAGAATAATAATACCAAGAATATCACAACAAATATGCCTACTCTAAATAGTTTAATATTAGAGGTTCCCAGGCTAGAAGTCAAATAGGAGGTTCCCAGGCTAGAAGTCAAATAGGAACTTCGGTTGCTGGACAACACCACAACCACAGCAACACCAGATCTGAAACCTCATCTGCAACCTACAGCGCAGACCAAGGCAACTTCTGATCCTTAATAGTAGTGAGGAACCAGGGATTAAACCTGCAACCTCATGGATATTAGGTTTGTTACCGCTGAGCCATAAAAGGAACTCCTATTTTTATGGTGCATTTTGAACCTATGGCATATTTAATTAGGTATATAAAATCAAATTTCAACATTTTAACATAACTTATAATAGCTTCTCTGTGTGGGTTATATTACCAACTGGATATACGGATAGGGTAACATTTTACATTCTACTTTTCGTTACTTTACACTTAGTTTTATATTTGTATAAAATGTTAATTTGTACCCAGCTGTGTAAAAACTATAAAGAGGCCAAGCATCTACCATAGTATCCTCCACCCGCCCCCATTTTATTTCATGATTTTTCTTTTTATGTTCTTATATATAATCATATTTGTATTTATAGCCTACCTTTCTTAGATTAATGATAACTCCCAATAAAATCTTATTCTTTTATTCTTATCATTTAATGAAATGTCCTGATAATCATTCTATAATAGTATACATAAATATTTCTCTTTATTTTATGATTGTGCTTTTACCTTGTTTTATGAATTCATCATAGTACTCTGACCCATCCTCTAGTGAAGTATATCTGAGCTATTGCCATCCTGCAGCATTTACAAATAGAATCAGTGCCAATAAACATGTGCTTATTAATTTCACAATTTTGTCCTTGTAACTTTGTGATAGAATCTCTAGAAGTGAGATGGCTGAGTCAAATTGCTAAAGCATAAAAATCTTGCTAGATACTGGCAGATCTTCTTTTGTAAAGATTAGAGCATTCTGCATTTCATTAGGAGTGTTATAAGTATTCTTATTTCCTCACAGGTCACCAAGAATATGTGGTGCCAAACTTGGATTTTTATCATGCTTATCAGTAAAAACTAGGGTCTCATATAGTTTAAGTTTTAATTTTTTATAATGAGAAAAAGCATATTACTGTTATTGGACAATTATTTCATTTCTCTTTAACTGTCTGGAGACAATTTTTTATTGTTATTAATAAATGTGTTTGACTTAAACAACTTGCCATAGAGTTCAAGTGGTTTTATAGTTGGTAAATACATTATTCTTAAAACAAATATTAGCTACTTTTTATGTGACAGTCATTCTCTTAGGTACCAAGAGTAGTGTGATAAAATAAAGTCCTTGCTCTGAAGAGGAAGGACTGGTGGAGGAAACAGGCCATAAGCAAGAAAAGAAATGATCAAACAGAATAATCTCAACTGCTATTAAATACTTGTAAAAAAGCAACGCAAAAACTGGTGGAGATGGAATGCTTTTTTATCAAGGGTTACCACTGAAGATCTCTTTGAGGAAGTAAGATTGAGATTCTGACAAAAATGACATAAATGGAAAAGGAAGAAGGAAGATGTAACAGATATAAAGACCCTAAATCAGTAAGGAACTGGCAAGTTTGGTGACAATATGGTCTGTGTGGCTGGAAGTATTACAAGCATTAGCATGGCACAGAATAACTCAGAAGGGACATAGAGGTCTGATCATTTTGCACTTTGTGAGCTATAATGAAGATGTTAGATTCAATTCTAGGTTTATAGGAGGCTATCACAGGCTTTTAGCGAAAAGAAAGATATGATTTATGCCTCTAGAAATATAACTCTGGCTACAATATAGAGGACATACTGGGACTGGAAGGCAATAATATAAGCAGACATGCCAATATAGGGGTGGAAAAATAATTTTTCCCTCGACCTGAGTTCTTAGCTGAGACCTCAGTAATAAAAAACAGATTAACAAGAAAAAAACATACAGAAGTTTCATGTCCTCTTTGTTTAACTACCTTAATAGTATACACATAGTGATAACAAGCTGAAATTATATTGGAGTAATTACAGTTCAGGCATACACAAATGGAGTCAGTTGGCACTCCGCACCAGTGAGAAGCTGAACTTTCTTTGAACTGTACCAGACCACTAACTATTTTCAGAACGATACCTATCACTTGCAATTTTATGCTCTCAAGTTCTCTCCTTGTAACTCTGCAGTTGTCTGAGATCCCAACTAATCCTTTCTCAGCAAGCACTCCTATTTCTGTCCAGCTCCAATTATAATTCTTGATAAACAACTTGTAACTAACTGCAACCTTGTAAGTTTCTGCCTTTTATAAGCCTCCCCCATTTTGCAAGCCAGCAGAAGACAGTTCAAGTGCTTCTTGAATCTGTGTCTCCTGGGTGGTAGCCCTAATGAAACCCAAATAAACAGCTTTTAATTTCAATCAGGTCTCCATTTTTGGACTTTGGTTAACAGTACAATAGCATATTACTTACCAAAATATGCAATGAAGTACTGATACATGCTATAATGTAGATGAAACTTGAAACTGTTAAGCTACGTGAAAGAAGTAAGACACAAAGTGTCATATAGATTTCACGTATTTGAGTAAAAACATATCTACAGAGACAGAAATCAAACTGATGGTTTCTGGGACATGGAGAGATGAAGGTATAGGGATTGACTGCACAATGAATACAGGATTTTCTGTGGGAGTAATGAAAAAATTTTGGAACTAGATAGAGGTAGTGCTTGGATGACAGTGAATGTATTAAATGCCACTGAACTGTACACTTTAAAATGGTTAATTTTATGTTATGTGAATTTCATCACAAAAAAGGAAAGAAAATACATATGTACATATAGCCATTCTTTCTTGGGATAGGAATACAAAGTCATTTTCAACACATTAAAGGATCTCTATGTAGGTGAAGAGTATATTAAAGGCCCACATATCTGCTTCCAGTAGAAACAGTCATCATTTTAATATGGCTCAAAATACGAAAATGTGTAAAGCATAACAAAAAAAATCTGATATAAATACGCAATATTGAACCTGTAGGCAAACCAGGAAAATGACCACAACCAGATCTGCTCAACATAAGTGGAAGTTATCAGTTCAGGAAGGTACAGAATAGCCATGGCAGTGAATACAGAAGCTATCCATGGTCTGACTTTTCTGTCAGACTCTTACTATAACTGCCCCTGAGAAATGTTTAGCCTTAGACCCTGAGCTCTTGATATGACACTGTCCCTCAAGACAACTAGCTGATCACTACAGACACATTGCATCCTGCCAGAGGCAGTGATAGTATTTATGGAATGAAGAAATAAACATTAAAAAATATTTGTGGTATGAATAAATAAATATTAATGACACACTATGTAGGATAATCACTAAATCTCATATTCTTTTGAAGCCAGACACATAACTAAGCTGATTCTCACAGTAAAAATCTGTGATAAACAAAAATCTGTAAGGCTTTTTGGGATATTTTCATCAAAATGAGGAGATACAGTATTTAAGATGACCTAAGAATGGAAATTTATTTATTTAAACTGATAATAGTTTTATCTTCTTTGAAAGTGTGGGCAGAAAAAGAAAAAGTATTCAAAAAAGTATAACAAGTACATTTGTATAGTTATGAATAATAACATATGGTTGACTGAGTCCTCTTAGTTTCTAATAAAAATACACATTTTACTTAATTTATGTATGAAATGAATAAAAATATATATCAAACATGTATTATACCCTCACTCTCTTGGGTTGTCTGCTGTGGCTCCTCACTAAATTAATTTAATAATAATCTACTGTGTTTTAAAAGACTACTTCATTTCAAACGGTAATTATATAACAATGAACTATTGAATTAACATTAAAAATATGTATATTATACTTGGAAATTACAATATTATCATGCAAGATATTGGTAATTACATTTGATTTCCTTTGTTTACTGAAAAGAGTAAGATATTAAAAACTGTCATTGGAAATATTCTACATAAATATTCAACAGCAGGTCATAATATTAATATTTAAATAATTCTATGCTAACAGGTACAAAAAATACCATAAATATTGTGTTAAATGCTGGATTATGTTTTCCAATTTTTCAGTAAAATTTTAAAATATTTTATTTGCCTATAAATTTGATTAATTAAACACACATATCTGCATGTGTGTGTATAAATATTTTTAAAAACTTATGAAACATAAGCACTTTGGTAATTTTTATCATTATATTTTAATATTAAATATACTGACATTAAGGAAAGATATGAAAGGATTACTGAAAATGGAATCCTGGAAACTAGCTCTTGTTTGTAAATGTACTTTGCAATACATGCTCTACTTATTTACAGGGAACTTTGGAATTTCAAGAACAAAGTTAATTTATTTGTTTGACAAATATTTACCAAGTGCCTATGATGTACTAGATTACACTGTAGAAACTGAACCTATAGCATGGGCAAAAACAAACTTTCCTCAGTTCCTTTTAGACTAATATGTTAGCTAGAAAGGAGAGATATTACAAGTTCCCATTGTGATGCAGCGGATTAAGGATCCAGCATCATTTCTGAGGTGGTATGGGTTTGATCCCTGGCTTGACACCATGGGTTAAGGATTTGGCGTTGCCACAGCTGTGGTGTAGGTCGCAGCTGTGGCTCAGATTCGATCCCTGGCCCAGGAACTCCCATATGCCACGGGTGCAGCCAAAAAGAAAAAGAAAAAAAAAGGCAAATATTAAGCAATAC
>PVHT021183727.1:19066970-19102414 GCA_004024745.2 Catagonus wagneri
TCTTTTTGCCTTATCTAGGGCTGCACCCGCGGCATATGGAGGTTCCCAGGCTAGGGGTCTAACAGGAGCTGTAGCTGCTGGCCTTCGTCACAACCACAGCAACGTGGGATCTGAGCTCTGTCTGCAACCTACACCACAGCTCACAGCAACGCCGGATCTTTAACCCACTGAGCAAGGCCAGGGATCAAACCCGCAACCTCATGGTTCCTAGTTGGGTTCGTTAACCACTGAGCCACGACGGGAACTCCAAGAGAGAAATTGTTAAAATACCTCCTGTTGACAGACTCTAGAAATCCCAGTAATGAATTCAGTGCTATGGTATGCCCTTTTGAGGTCAATCAATCAATCAAGATAAAAACATCTTTCCTCAAAGAACCAAAAGAGTTACTGTATATTACAATTTTTAATCTTCATGATTACAAAAAAGAAAAAATATTACTATGCATAAAGTTGGAGAAAAGTCTTCAGTTTCTAAGGATTAAAAGACAGACAAGTTTTTCAAGAATTAAAATAATTACTTTATAATGAAATTTTTATAGAAACAAAATAAATAACTCAATACCTAAAATACCTCTTTAAGATAGGTACTGTTATCATCCCAGGTTATAGATGAAGAAACTCAGTCACAAAGAAATAAAATATGTATATACATATGACAAAGAAACATATTGGCAAAGGAAGAAAAAATAATTTGAACCCAGTTAGTTTGTTTGTAGAATTAATATTCAATTTGGTTGCCTCTTGTTTACAAGGATTATAACTACATACTTGCACAGTAATTGTCAACATTTTGCCAAAATTTATGGAAAAATCCCACTCGCTGCAGGACTATGTGGAGAGATAGACACAGATATTTACATGGAAATTTGAAAAATCAGGATAAAATTCATCATACAAGATACAAAAAAAATTCCATTTAAGTCAACTGGTTCATTTTTTCCAAAAATTTGAAACATTTTCTTCTGAAATAGAAATGCAGAATTGCAATTGGTTCAGTGGCAGCATGAGGGCATCCTAAGATCATGGATATATATAGTCATTTAATCACCTGTACTAGTTTTTGAATACAGTGTGCAAACATATTTCTTTTACTACACAAGATCACCTTTAAAGCAATCTGTCTTCCCTTCTAGCTGATAGATAACAATTGAAACTCCTACTTCAAAATAACTATTTGTTCAAATTTCACAGCATACTTCTGATCATATATATGTTTGCCCTTTTACTTATTCTCAATGTTCCCTACATCATATGAATATTGTTATAATAGACACTGTGGGAAGCTGTTCAGTCTTTCTCTGAGGATGCTCAATCTAAGAGAGTCCTTGCCTGGCATCTGTTTCCTCTCTGTCTCCTATTTTCCCAGCTATTAAAAGTAGAGGAACCCTTGATCTATGTTTGGAAATCAGAATCACTGGATTGATCATTTAACCTGAGAGGCACAGATACTGGCAGTTATAAATTTAGTGCATTAAGATTTCTGCTGAGTTCTGCATTATTAAAATGGTAATTGTTCTCATAATTGTTACCCTAGAAATTACCTGTTTCTTTTTTCTTTAACTTTTTTCTTTAATGATTTTTCTGTTTTTAATAAAATGAAAATATGACATGAAATCATGTTTGAAAAATGATTATAATTAGAAATAAAATATATTTAAGCAGTTATTTTTTAAAATAATATTTAACATTTACTGAAATCATATAAATTTTTTATAAAATTTATATCTACAGAAAAGCATTGTAAAATTTCAGTTGCTATACCCTGGAATTATTTACTATACTAATTTTTAAAATACAAAATTAATAGTTAATTCATAGTGTTTTAAAGAATTAATATGAGAATTACACAGTGAAGTCTGTAACCCATGAAATGTTACCAATAAATTTTAGCTATTACTAGCATTATCAAAATATTTTTCAATTTTTATATGAAATATATCACTTTATCCTACATTCTTGCCTACGAAGACCACATTAAATTATTTCAATACCATAGTTTAACTTTTTCATTTAATATTTTTCAGAGCTATATTTCAAATTTTTATATTTGATTAAAGTATAAAACTGATTTGTTATGAAATCTGAAGCAAAATAAAATTACTCTACAAGGCTAGTATGAATTCTCACATACTTGAAATTCTGATATTAGACAACTGTACATATATATACAAAATTCCCAGGACTACTAAATAATAGCAGGAAAACTCTAATGAAGTGTAACATAAGTTACACACAAATAGTGTGATAGGACATACTTGCTCAGTGATCTGCTGTGTGTGATATGATTCATTTTGAAACAGTGGCCTTTGTGGAAACCATGTTTCAAGCTGATATATACATTTCCTTGATTACTTTTCTGTCTGCTCACTATCACCATTTAGGCTATAGTAAGAGCCTACTATAACTGGTTTACATTTTTATCCTTACAACAGGAGACCCAGACTAAGACTCTGGTATATGCAAGCATACTGAAATAATGAATATATTCTGTGTAATATAATGCTGACATACACATATTTATGAAGAAATAAACTTTTTAGCAAGCCTTTTAATCTAGCTTCTACAGCATACGTGTTACCATAGAAATAATAGTTTGGGAGCTAATTCTCCATGAGTCTCTCATGTTTCTTCATACCTTGTTAGCCTTAATTTCTGCACAATATACAAACCTTTGCTCCAAACTATCTTTTAAAGAAAAATCATATAGCAAACAGCCTTGAACAATCGATACAGTATGCCCCTGTGGCACAAAGGACAGGCATGCTTACTGTCAAATAAAGGAAGAATGCTTTTCTCCCGAACAAAATTCTGGTTTCTTAACTGCTATTATTAAATGTTCAGGTTTCCTAAGCTCTGGTGCTTCTCCTGTAATACAATCCATTCCACATTCAGGTATATATCTGAGCCCACTCATATCAGCCTATTGGGGCTAGGGGTGCATGAGGAACAGATCTACTATTAAAGACTGGGCACAATAGACTCTGTTTTTGATGAAAGATCTACCAATACAATCAAGAATTGCAGCTCCTGCCAAAAACTGACATGTTTGAGAACTCCATCTTCCTCTGGGGCACTTGCTCCCACATTGTTATAACATTTTTTAAATTTTCACCTAGTTTCAACACTAGCATCTGGGAAGTTTTTTAGGGTGCAGGGCTGAATGTAAGAATATTTAGATAACATTGGGTGAGATTCTCATTCTCCTGTGAGTCACCTTTCTTTAGAAGTAGAAACAACTTCGGGAGGCCACATTGTATTGGGTGTGGTCTATGTTGAGTCATGAGAGATAAATTTCATCAGAACTTTTACCCCTTCTTAGAGCTCATTGCTATAGACCCATTTGCTAGGCTACAGTGTTACTGTTCTAGTCTAACCAGCCAACTCCAGCTTATGATAGCCCTCAGAGTAATGAGCCTTGTTTTCTGCAACCAGTACTGCTTTCATCCTAACCAGTGTATACCTTTCACTGAAAAACTAGTCAACAATGGACATATGGCAAAGTTTTCAAGGAAATTTCCATGCTCTTTACAATTCAAAATCAACTAAAATGATCTCTGACTCAAACTCCTTTACTTCTAACATTTCTAAGAAAGACAGCTTAGTCATTTAATTTGGATATCACAGAAAGAAATCATTTCCAGGCTCCTTCCTAACTAATGATTAGAACAAATTGGTGATGAGTTTTCTAAGTCAATTTTGAAAATTTGGGATTCCATTATTGTAAAACCAGTGCAGGATGCAATGATTTTTTCCATTAACAGCAACCCCAAACTGGCCTGGCTGCTACATCTTACTGGTAACAACTTGGCTGAAAGGGGAACTATGAGATTTAAAGATAATTCTGGTTCTGCCCCTGATTCTCTTGAATTGAATGGTCTTAGATCATAAAGATAACATCTTGTTTGAGTGCACTGCTCATTGTGTTCTGCTACATTAGTCATAATGTATCTCTGAACATTTTATAAAAATGTCCTTCCAAAAAACTACAACTGATCCATCCAGACCAAATGTAGATACAAGTAGGGGTTGATTGTAGAAAAGTAAAAGTTCAACTACTTGAATGACACAATGAATTTTGTGGATGTAGAGAGGGAACAAAAATTTGTTGGTGAAGAGGAAATACTTAGACCTTGGGAGGTACAGGGGAGAGAGGGATATTAGTGATCTTTGTATTTCAGTACTGCCCCTTCATTATTATAAAGGGAGATATCCTGGAGAAGTTTTTCCAATATGTTTCATGGACCTCAAATTATAATGAACACTAAGTTTTTCCATCCCTGCCTGGCAGTTCTGATCATAATCTGAACATCATTTTCCTAATCTTCTCAAGAAGACCTCAAAAACAGGAAGGGATGGCCCCGGTTCCTGTACCTCTGCAAAAACACCTGTCAAACCACTCCTTAGGTTGTCATGCCCTGACAAATAAATACCACCTCACTGACTATGTGAACAAACAAGACAAAATGTATATTCCCTCTAAATCCAAGGATTAGACTCAATTATTAAATCTTAACTGTGAACCCAAAGGCCTACCACCTGTCTAGAAGGTCCCAGTGGATGTATTTCCAGTCTGTTCCCTCTGAATTGTTAGATATCACTTCTGGGTTTCTCTAAACTGTGACTGATTCTCTCATTCAGGGGTATCACGAATTCTCTTGGGTCTATATTTCTTCTACAGAAATCAGATATTAATTTCTCTGCTTCTTGTAAACCTTGGTGACCTTTCACATCAAGAGTGGTCATAAGAGACTTTAAGGTTTAAAGAAACATCACAGTAGAATCTCTGATAAACATGAAAATCTCTCCAAAATAGCTCTACTTTGAGTAATTCTTGGAAGCTTCCTATAGTGATAACTGACTTTTTTTTTTTAAATGTGCACTCTGCAAGCACTTACTCCTACCATGCAAGTCATTTCCATTAAAAAAACATGATATGAAATCTATCCCTTTCTTTGGCTGAAATCATTAATGTTTTCACCTTGACAATGGAAGTTGCTGAAGATAATCTTAATTCTCTGTTCCTGATTTTAACAGATGATAGAATTTTCCAAGATTTCATTGCAATCCAAGGAAAAGTCTATGCATTGTGAGTACAGCCTTCTGTACTGTATTAAGTACAAGAGAAAGATCAATTCAAAATTAAGAAGAAAGTCACTTGGATTTCTAAGGTAGATTTAGGTGATGTGTGATTTGTTCAGCCACTTTTGTTTGGAGAAGCTGGGGATAGTATGCAAGATAAAATATAGAGCGCTTATTTAAAAATGAATAGCAGAAAAATGAAATTTTTTTCACATAGGTGTGCCCTATGTAACATAAGGGGCATACTAACATTAGACAACTGTTTATATGAAATTCAAATTAGATGGATAGTCTATATTTTTATTAACTAAATTTAGCAATTCTATGTGAGAGTTACAGTTGAAGTCAATATTATGGCATGGCCTTATCCTGCTTCTTGAAGTCTTGTTGATATTTGTTTTAATTTAATACTGCATGAGCAAATTAAGTAAATTGTCTCTCAGCTTCTTTGGGCAGCTTACTAGAAAGGTATACTCATGGATAATTCACCCCAAACCAAGGGACTATAGGAACAAAGTATAGATATTTTTGAGAGATAGTTTTCCATCATCACTTGCATTAAAGTGTATTTTTAATACAGTGATTTCAAAATATTCATTTGATACACATTTGAGTATATTTTATGTATTTTACCATTTATACCTAAATTCCATAGAAGTCAGGGACAATTTCTCTTTTGCACACGGCTTGTTGAAAGTGTTTTTTACTATTATAGCTTCCTAATAATCATTTTGGAATGAATGTATAAATATATGAATGAAAAAATAAATGAATAAATTACTATGCAAAAATATAATTATCATCACATAAATAGGATTTGTATTTTTTCCATCAGGATAATTTATTCACAATGAAAACATCTGCATATAAATGTTTACTGATTATCATCTAAGTATTTTGAAATATGACACTAATGGCTCATTAAAGTATCATGAATTAGAGATAAAAATTCAATGTAATCTGGATTAATGTAATGTCACATCCAAATCGGATTAGGTAGAAAACTAAGGAAGTGACTTCTAATGTATTCTTGCAATTTGACCTATTTTGGGCTAATATAAGGGGAGTAAATATTACTGAGTATCCGTTCAAATTTGTTTTGAAAATGCCCAGTCAAAATAGGGTTAGTTTCTCAGAAACTATACTTTTATCATATACTTTCTATATAGTGATTGTTAAACTATATTGTATTTTTCTATGTCTTTGTTGGTTTTCCTCATGTGACTGTAGTTGTTAAAATGGAGTGAGTGCTTCATTCTTAGATATTTGTTGAAAAACTGTAAGCTTGGATGCTTGTACCTTACCCCCAAAAATGCTATTATTCAGTATTACAAACGCCATTAAAATGGTGCGATTTTATAAATTAATTGTAAATGAATTTTCTTTTTCCACCTATACTGACTTTGATAGTTCTTCTCAAGGAGTAGTGTTAGCCACATGTGGAGTGAAAAGCTACCTTTTACTATCCTTTCAATCTCTAAACAGTAAAAAACCCACAACTCAACAAAGGCGCCTCTACCCAACATACCAGCATGCTGGAGAATTTCATACATCAATCCACTGAAGATGGATGAACAGGAACCCATCAATGAGGCAAAACTGATGGACCAGCAGAGTAGGTGCCTGCAATCCCACTGCTCTGACCATGACAGCTGAGCCCGCAGTATCAGAGTTGTTCAGGACTGCATGAACCCAGTAGCATCAGGGTAGGCAGCACATATGAATCTGGCCTCCCCAGTGCAGCAGCACCCACAAATACAGATAACTGGGCAGCAATGGCAGTGGGGTCCGGCATCCCATTCCTCCAGATGCTGAAGTGCCCACAAACTAGTCCCCTGACTTTCATCTGCAGTGGAGGAGCGTGCAAACCTTACAGCAGTGGACATGGTAGAGGTGCCTGAGTAATATTTGCTCCCCTCTAACTAACCCCTTCCCCCACACAGTGCCTGACTGTACACGCAACTCAGGGAATTCCATGTCGAGGGAATAGCTCACCATCCTGGTGATGACGGTGGAGCCGGCAGAAGCAACATAGTCAGGACCCCAGAGTTCAAGAAGTGATAACAAAGGCATGGAGTCACACCTCTTAGAAAGACAGTTGTGGACGGTAAGTGCCACTCAAGTGTAACCAGAGGGAACACAGGCAAGGGAAACCAAAATATTCTGCTATAGCGCCACCTGGTGGAAAACAGGAAAGTGCTCCAACTTCCAATTTGAACTTAAAATGCGCCAGCAGAGAAGGAACAGCTCAACAAACCATGAAAAACAATAGTAACACTGTATCACAGAAAAAACAAAAAATCTGGAGCTAAATAACCCAATAAAATATACAAATAATGCAATAGAAAGCACTGGAAATAGAGCATATTGTATAAAAGAGAAAATTAGTGAGCTTGAAGACGGAAATCTAGAAATGATACAAGTAGAGAGGAAAGAGAAAAAATATGGAAAAATTTGAAAAAAGATCTACAAGATTTATTTAAATTTTAAGAAAGGGAATATCTGAGTATCATGGAAGGAGAAAAGAGGTAAAAGAGAGCAGATAGTTTATTTAAAAAAAAATAACTGAGAACTTCCCAAACCTGGGAAAGGAACTAGCTATACAAGTTCATGAAGCAGAGAGAATATCTAATTAGCTCAGAGCAAAAAGTCATCCTCTAAAACACGTATAATAAAATTGTCAAAATAAATGACAAAGAAAGCTGTTTTTTTTTTTCTTCTTTTCTTTTTAGGGATACTTCTGTGGCATATGGACGTTCATGGGCTAGGAATCAAATCTGAGTTGCTGCTGCCAGCCTACAGCCACAGCAATGCCAGATCCAAGCTACAGCTTGTGGCAATGCTGTGTCCTTAACATACTAACCGAGGCTAGGGATCAAACCTGCATCCTCATGGATACTAGTCAAGATTTCAGTCTACTGAATAATTCCACTTCCTACACTTACTTTAGTCATTCTGATTTCATGACTTGATTTATATATATTACTTTGCCCGTAACTGAAATTCCATTTTAGACACAATCATGCTACGTGCAAAACAGACCCTCAATGGTAGGCTGGAGAACTTCAAACTTCTCTTAATCTGAACTTAGTTAAAATAAGTAAAATGCTGCTATCTATGTAAACAAGATCAGGAACACAGGACTTGAGGGATGGGATTTATATGTTCACGTTTTTTTTTTTTTTTCTGTGTTTGATCAATTTGAAAAACACTGTATTACAGTAGTGTTCCGTAGTTCAAAGTGAGCTGTATCTCTCATCACTTTTTTCTAATAGTAAATTTTTCTGCAAGCAGGGATCTTTGTTTTCACAGTCAGAATAAACTTTATATTTACATTAAGTAGGATCAAAATCTCAAATTTGCAGGGATATAGAAAAGCTCCAAGGTGGTGATCCAAAAGCGTAAGTGAAGCTAAAAACTTGCACTGAATATTCATCATTAAGAAAAAATGGTTTTGAATTAGGAAACTGGAGTAATGAATGTCCTTTGGATTTCTACCACATTCTGTCCCTCTTCATGTGGCTTTAACAATTTGGGTACAGATATTATCTAAATAATTTAAATTCCAATTTATTAGGAAGTTCCTTTTTAGAACCTACTTTAGTGACATTATCTCTGTAGGTTTATTTTCAAACATGGCAGCTCCTAATGGGGAGTCCCTTCAACCATTGCAGGGAAATGACTGACAGAAGGCATTGTTTTCATGCTCTCTTTGAAGCAGTTGGCCTGAGACTTGGAGTTTCAAAGAGCTCTTTGTAAATAAAAGGTTGAATAGTATGAAAGGCAGTCTATACAGCCTCTAAGTTTTCCTAAGGGGGTTGTTCCTGCTTTTTAAAACTTGCCCTTTTGACAAACTAAAATGATTTCAAAAGAAAATGATTACCAACATGGTATATTTCACTATGGATGAACAGGGAGCTATATATTGAGATAAAGGTCAGCTGTAGTTATTGGTTAAATCTGCAGGAGCCAGCAAATCAAAAAGCTTTCACTGCTGAGGGAGAAAAATGTGTGTCTCACCAAATCTTTAACTGCCCTCTAATAAGAGCAAATTCAACACTATTAGGTTGACTAGAAATTACTAATAATGCTCTATTAGTTGTCCTCATAGTGACATAGTGGAAAAATTAGTCACACGATTCTTATCTAGGAATTCTTTTGTAACTTATCCTAAAGAGCTGTCTTATCCTACAACGAATTTTAGAAGTAATTCTGAACTAAAGCTTAGGACTATCATTTTATAGGGGACTGTTCTTTGGCATTTTTATTTCAGGGGACTATCTTCAGAACTGGATAAATATCCTATCTCCAACTTATGCCAGAAACTTGAAACAGAGTTTCCAGGATTTTTTAAAAAATATGCCTTTGATTTTTATAGAGTCTTCAATTCTTTACAGGGATAGTATAATTTATATACCAAGAACAGGATTTGACTCTCAGTTGTATATATGTAAAGCAGTGATAAAAATATACAGGGCCACTGAAGGTGTAGAATTATTACATATTCTTAATTTGTTGGGAGTATAAATTGATTGGAAATAGTTGTCACATTGTAAATAGTTGTATATTATATATACATAAAGATTCTTAATAAACTGACCCAGGAATTGCATGTAAGGAAGGAACTGAGGAAAGGAAACAAAAAGTCGATTCAGATACAGCACAATTTCTGCGCCCAGAACTTAGAACCAATCCAAAAATGAGAGAACAGTTAAGCAAAAACTGGAAAACCTTGAAAGAATCACCTTATTATCATTTTCTCTGAAAGGTTTCCCCTTACTATCTTATCTAACATTTCTTTCCACTTGTCCCTCCATGGTGTGTTTTGTGTACCTCTGCTGAGGCTGTGTTCTGTTTCCTTAGTAACAGTCCAGTCCTTCTGCTCTGTACTATGTCTCAGGATGAATGCATTTCTCCCATTTCTGCTGGTATCTGGCAGTGTGAGGCACATGGGAACTTGCAGGGTATGAGAAAGGGAGGCAATCATGGATTTCTCCTCTCCTCTTTGCCTTTGGTTGCTTCTCTAGCAGTAGATGGGTAAATTCTGTGGTTGTAGTTTGTCTTTGACAGGTCCTCTATAACAAAAATACTAGTGTCTGCTGGCTTAAACAACAATTATGTCTTTCATTTCTGAAGCCGGGGAATCTCAGTCAAAGCACCAGTAAATTCGGTGTCTGATGATAAACCACTGCCTATTTCCTACATGGCTCTTTCTCCCTGTATCCACATGTGGCTAATGGGTTGAGGGAGCTCTCTGTGACCTCTTTTGTGAAGGCTGCTCTTTTGTGAAGGCACTAACACCATTTGTGAGGGCTCCATTCTCATGAACTAATAATCTTTCAAAGGCTTCACCTCCAAATACTTCCACACTGGCTTCAACACATGAACTTGGAGGGACATAAATATTCAGTCTATAGCATAGTTCATGCCAGATAAGTCTGTCATGATTCCAGCTTCTGCAAGTAACTCTGGCCTCTTGGGATCTTGAAACATTTTATCTTCCACTGGTGCCTCTACTCTAGAAATGGAAGACATAGCCTGACTTCTGTGTCTGGACTGCTTCACACTGATTCAACTTCTGAAGCTACCCCATCGATAATTCTCTGCACTAAAATTTCTCTCTCTCCATCACCTTTTTTTTTCTTCCTTTTAGGACTGCACCTGCTGTATATGGAAGCTCCCAGACTAGGTGTTGAATTGGAGCTGTAGCTGCAGGCCTGCACCACAGCCACAGCAATGGTGGACCTGAGCCACATCTGTAACATCCTGCCAGTTTGCACCAATGCCAGATTCTTAATCCACTGAGTGAGGCCATGGATGGAAACCCACATCATCTCAGAGACTATGCTGGGTTCTCAACCCACTGAGCCACAATGGGAACTCCAAGTTTTCCTTTTTTTTAAATACTCAGGGATGCTTCTTTCTGAATGGACTCTAGCTGATAAAACAGTATTTATCTAAAAGTATCTAACTAATATCCTTTCATAATTTATTTTTATGGAAACATTTATAATTATTTCATAGGAACACTACCATTAGACTCCAAAGGTTGTTGTGAGTAAATCCCCTCTTCAATAATCAGAACTTTTTGGGAATTTCTACTCCTTTCTAATTCAAGATCCTTCACCGATGCTGACTAAATCATGATATAGCTGAAGTAGTACTTTAAGCACTTCTGAGAAACTGCCTTAACCACCCTATGAGAATATATTCTCTCAATAAGTTGGTTTCTTTTTCTTACAGGAAAATCTTGGTGCATTTTTAAAATTACATCTATTTGACTTTATACAACTCAGATAAGTCTCAAATTATCCACCTTTTTAAAAAGCAATTATTTGAATGGTGAAAAAAAAAGAATGGTATTTTAATTTTTTCAACATGCAAGTGGGCCATAAAATGACTCATTCTTGATCAATTTTACCAAATGTCATGCAAAGCAATTCACTAGTACTCACAAGATTTTAACCTTGTCTTCCCTCCCTTTTGAATTTTTGCTTAGCCCTCTAAATTTATTCTAACATTCTCAATTTTCTCTTTTAACTTATATCCTACTTGAAATGTTTTCCTTTCATAATGTACTTATTTTATCTTTGGGAAACAGTCTAAAATTATCTTGGACCTCAGAAAAGAATTTAATTAGTTTTATATTAATTTGATGTGACTGGATATGATGGCAGAGGTAAATGGTAATCAACATCTTATTTAAATTGGGCCATGCAATTTTTGTTTCTTTTTTTTGTTTTTTATTGCTTTGTTTTTGCAATTCTCATATTAAAATATGTATGTTTTCAATTTTTTCTTCTAAATCAGTTACATTTAAAGTAAAATTATCAGCGATTAGGGATACTCTATTTGGCACATTAAATTTTTATTTACCTAAATTAGCAGGCTAACCTGATATTTGTCTAAAACATTTTTTTCTGAAAAATTTATTTATTTATTGTTTGCTAGGGCTGCACCTGCGATATATGGAGGTTCTCAGGCTAGGGGTTGAATCAGAGCTGTAGCCACTGCCCTATATCACAGCTACAGCAACACAGGATCTGAGCCGTGTCTGTGACCTACACCACAACTTAGGGCAACGCCAGATCCTTGATCCACTGAGTGAGGCCAGGGATTGAACCCTCAATTTTATGGTTATTAGTCGGTTTTGTTTCCTCTATACCACAATAGGAACTCCTTTTTCTAAAAAAAATAAAAATTATAATCAAGGAATTAAGACAAATCCATTTAGAAATATCTGAAATAACCATCTCTCATTTTAATGTTATGTAAGCCAACTAAATAGTACCCACAGGGTTATATATTTTGAGTCATCAGTTCATAAAAAGAAAATTTACTAAAAATAAATCATAAGTTTTCCTCAACTAGAGTAATAAATAGCAACAATAATGGAGTTAAATAAGGCTGTTTATATATTCACTGGGTATCTGAAATGTTTAGGAACACATACCAGTAAGTAAGTAATTAATGCCATTTGTTAACAATTATTTTAAATCTATGCAAAAATAAACCAGAGACTTGTAATATCTATGGTTAACCTTAATTCAAAATAGTTTATATTTACTTTGATAATCAGCTTTCAAGTGGTTTCTTCCACAACCTCACCATAACACATTAAAAACATGATGTTTACTCCGTGTTTTTTTTTATAACACAACGTTTTGATTTGCCTGAAAAAAAAAATGTAGGTCATTTCTATAAGTAGCTAATTTCTGTCTGAAGCATCCAGAGACATTGGTTCCACAAATCAAGCTTAAGTAGTTTTGGCTCAGACTACTATTCTCCTCCAATCCCTTCCAATTGATGAACACCACCTGTGGCACTCCTAATTCACAGCAGCAAATTTCCCTTGGATACATTACTAAAATTATTCCCTAGATAGATTATTAGATATGGCTTGTGAATATCTCAGCTGTAAACTTGAAAAAATTAATTCTAATACTTCCTTTGAGATTCATTTGTACCTCGGTGACAACATAAATTAATGGAATTATTTTTAAATAAAAATGCATATGCTTACTTTTTAAAAAGAAATAAAATTATTTAAAATAACAGTATTACAGGCTTTGCAGGGTTATGTGATTATTTTAAAATACAGAAATACTTGTAAATCCTGCAGATACAGTATATAAAGCAATTGGTAGTTACAATTTTTCTCATATCAAAGCTATTTCCAGATATTTAGCTTTGAATACATAAAAATTGTATGTGGTTTAGACAAAAATACCACTGCTTAAAAAGAAATAGAAAACAAGAAACAAAGCATTAAACACATTTTACACCCAAACTGCCTTAGGAAACTTGCATTAACTGAATTTAAAAACCTCATGTTAAATTCAAAAGAATTTAAAGAGGCTGCTTTGAAAATTCTTTCATAAAATTGCAAATTTACTTGTAAAAATGTAATATATAACTGCAGGTAGGCATCATCTGTTTGCAAACTTTGTAATATTAAAAATGATATACTATAAGTCTCATTTTTATAGAGTACATATTTGGGTTGGTTAATGTTCTTGTTCACTTTTGCCACTTAGGGTAATTATAATATAGGGGACATGTAGCTATAAAAATGTGTCAAATATATATGCATAGGCTTTTCTAGTCTGCTATAAAATGTTAATGTGTGACAGTTCACAATTATCCTTCTCTAAGTCTTCTCTGTAAAAGAGAAGTTACTATGGTTAATAGTTACAACCAATATATGTGAATAGAAGTATTAGTAGCAGAAAGGAACACATTTATATGCAAAGTACACCAGGTGTGATTTTGTCAAGGAAACAAAGAACAGTTTTTCCCTAAAGAGAAATTATCGGTTGTCCCAGAACCAGAGGAAAGTGTAAGACAAAACCTGAGTAGATATATAAAGTTGTAGAAGATCCATGGAAAGGGAAATTTATTTTTCTTGGTCAAGGTGGATAAGATTTGATGAGTTCATAAGATTTTTCAAAGGCAGTTTAGTATCAAACATACTAACACAAAATTAGTATTCAATTTTATTGCCATTATTTTTTAAAACTTGGATTATTGGTCTGTTTTTAATAAAAGCTTACAGAATGTTTTTTCTTTACCTTCTGAATAATCTGCATAGAAGTCAGTAATTTTGTGACTTAGTATAATTTCCTGTGTTTTATATTGGCTTTATCATGTTTTGATTAAAAGAACAAATACTTCTATTTTTGATATTTAGTTTCTTTATAATCATGTTGCCTCCTATATTTACTTTTAATATCTTTCTTGTCATTTTCATTGAATAGGGAGCTAAATATTGCTTCTTAATAAACCAGGATCCCATTTAATCAAGTGTTCAAATCTCATTACAAATTTTAATATTTTGCCTTTTCAACATCACATCCTAAATGATATCTTTTGAATCCAAAACTGTTTTTAAGATTTCCCAGAAGGCTGCTGGAAATCACAAAAGATTTTTTCTTTTACTTTAAAAAAAGAGAGATGCTAGAAAGAGTAGGCTTATTTGATGTGCTACCGTTGATAAGTTTCTTGGGAGTGGTCATGAATTTAGGCATGTTGCTAGCCCTTCTTAGGTTAAATGTGATTGGTAAAATATTAGTTAAATACATATTTCTGAAATCGTATGCTGCAGGGGAAGTTCCTAGAGTTATGCCAATTTCCTCATTTTCAATGGTATGTTTCTCTTGATCAAAGTCCCAATGCTGCTTTCCCTTATACTAGATTACATTACAGTGTCATCAATTATATATTCAGCTATTTTTAAGAATATTAACCTGCTGCATTAATGCTGGGCCATGTCTTGTCAATGGTGGCATTCTCTATGACCACCATAACATTCAGGTGGCCCCACTTCTGGGGCTGTGACATACTACTTTCTCCTTCATAAAGCTAGGCATGGTAATAGCTTCTAGTTCTTATAGGTTTTAGGAGTCTTACCATCTATTTTAGTTTTACTCAACTCTGCATCTAATACTGTAAATAATATACTCATTAAATTATCTTTAGATAACTTTTTGATTGTGCCTTCTCTTTCCTGTCAGTTCTGGCAAGATTAATAAATAGGCTAACTGAATTTTCAGCAGGATTAAATCAGACAAAAAATGTTATTAATTAAATGTTGGTAAGTGATAAGAAGCAGCTGCGTAAAGAGGTGTTAGAATTTTCTTTTTATCTAGAATATCAGCAGGAATTGTGACAACGATAGTCATCCCATTCACACCCATGATTTTTCCTCCTAAGCTATTTCAGCATTAAAAAGGTAAAATATGAGAGGAAGTACAAATGTTTTGAGCCTAGCAATGGGAATGGACTGTTGCAGTTAGCTTTACACTAATCACACTACCATGGAAGTAGAAAGAAATATGCTTCTTAGACCCTATCCTAATGAAGACACAGTGGTTCTCCACAGCTAAGAGATAGTTGATAAGGGCCTCTCGGTAAATAATCCTTTCATCGTTAAGTCACAATTCTCCTGTGAAGAGTTCCTGATCTGAAAAAGTCTTCACCTGCAAAGGTGTGAGTCAAGTAAGAGAAAAGTTTTCTTCTTTTAAAACCCGTTTATTACCAAGCACTGACTTCCATTGTTCCATGAGTTTAAGAGAAAGTTTAAATTGCTTGTAGATAAATGAAGTTACCTAGCAAGTGCTTCTGAAGCCCAATGGATGAGAAAGTAGTAATGATTCAGTTCCCTTCTATGTTAATAGGATGGAAATATTTGAATTACATGTATGTTTTCTCCATATTGAACACCTCACCTTATTTAAGACCTCAGAACCAGAATTAGTTTTTGTTGATTCCCAGGGATTTATTTCACCACAGACATCAAAATAATACCACTTAGCCTGTGACATAAATCAATATAAATATATTACTCATTGTTTCCACCCAGTAATTCATGAGTCTAATGGAATGTAAAATAATTTGACAAATCAGAGAACTACCGTGGTCTGAAAGCTTAAAGAATTCATTACCAAAATTATAAACCTATAAAAATATAAACAGTGTTTGTCACTATTCACTTAAGGTGAGTAAATTACCATATAAATAAAATACAATTTCTTGTAGGGCATATATTTTCAGGTTTATGATACATTTGTGTTTTCAAATATTCTCAGTATACCCTGAGCCAATATTCTCTTGATTACTAGGATGGCGATGGCATTTGCTAATATGCTCTTTTACTTTTATATTTAGTAGGTTAAATGTCATAGTCGCAGATGTGTGTTGTCACTTTCTGTAAATGAAATTCAGCAGCAGCAGTAATTTCCAAATGGTATTGATCAAATGCCCAAAATTCACGAAAGAGGAGAGGTAAAGGTAATAATAGGAAAAACAGGACATGTGAAATTGATAAGGGAGGATTCGTAACCATCTTATGATTTCTGATAAATGTAATAGTCACATCAGACCTCTGCCTACAAGAAAACTGAACTTTCTTTTCTTCACAAACATCTCTATTTTTCCATTTCTCTCTTTCATTTGCTTTTGCAGTGTTTCGGCATCATTTTATTCTTCCTCTCTCTTTTACTAACATAAAATGTCTTCAAAATTTCAGCTCACTTCTCCAGAAAATGTCCGCTCCCTTAAGAGGCACTACTTAGACATGCATGTTCAATGTTCTTGTTGTTTTGTCCCACTTTTCTGTTTGAAAACTTGCTCCACTTGGGTGTCCCTCAAACACTTTTCCCACCATAACTAACTTTCCTAGAAATTTATTTTTTACCAACTTTCTTGAACTTAATCATTACATCCTCTCAGATTTCTTCTCTGTGAAATCACTGAACAATTTTTTATGCTTTAATTTAAAGTAAAATACACATTTTTAAATTTCATTTCTTTTTAATCATGGTTTGAGAACTAGAATAAATTCCCATATTCGGGTAAATATTGCTTCATTGCCTAGTATCAGGTCCTTAAAATAATTTCCGCTATGGTTATAAAAATTACTGGAAGTATGGATATTTTAAAGTTTGAACATCTTTATTTTAAGGCATGTTTCTATATTAGATATTGGCAAAATATCTCCTAACTAAAGTTTAGCCATCAATTCTTGATTCTAAGATAAAATGTCTTTATATTATGTTTTCTTTCATAGCAGTTAAAACAAATATACACAAATTTTGTTTTCACAGAGTCCCCAGTGTTTGAAATGGATTCAGTGCTCACCAGCAATATTGCTAAGAGAGTGTAGCAATTGCATTTGTAGGACAGTAATACACAGAAGTGCCTGAGTGATGACATGGAAGGACTAATGTCATTTTAAAATTTTTTTAGGGAAAATGTCATTATCTTATTTTATTATTATTAATGTAAGCTTCTGATGCCAAAGCAATGAGGGTAATTCTATAAACTCAGAATTTTGGCATGTACATGAAATTTCCATTTATTGTTTTTATATAATATTAATTTCAGTATTATTAAAAGGCTTTTATTACTTCAATTTCTTAAGACTAAGGGACACACCATGCCTGTAGGGACACATGGGAAGGGGTCAGTTTTGGTGAGGAAGTAGAAAGGACCAGCAACAGAAGATCCAGGCCAGAGCCCTTACCGAGCTTGCTGCAGGAACGGTAAGATGCAGCTGAGGAAGTAGCTTAGGATTTGGTAGTTTGAATACTGTAAGTGGACTCTGAGCTATGGGGGTGGTCTTTAATTTCCCCCATAGCTGGCCCTGGATAATTTAGAACAGGAGAGATACTGACTTGGTGTGTGAATATCAGATATGGAAGTGGTTAAGATTATGGACCCTGTATGGCAGGAGGAATGAAAACAACTTTGGCCATTAATTTGGCCCTATAATTAATGCACGCTAAATGAGAAAATATTGGGTCTAGGAAAACATACCACGTGCCACTTCTGCATAACCAAGTGTTTTGTTTTGACTCAACTTTTCTTTGTCTCCTTAATAGTTCTGATTCATATTTTCAGTAAGGACTCCATTATGAAAAGCTCCATGACCTAAGTGGTACCTATATAACTGGAAATAAGTAGTTTTGTTTTTGTTTTGCTTTGTTTGTGGGTTTTTTTGTTTTTTTGGTCTTGGGAAGTCAGTGGAATGTCTGAGGCAGAATAACAGTTATTTATAGTTGATTAGGTATAGGCATATAACGTTTCCATTAGAGAAATAATATGCCTATTATTCCATTTAATGCAATGATCATTTGGAATAAAGGGTCAAGGACCCTCAAAGACAAATAGTTGAGTAGAAGACAGCAGAAGAGGTAAAGCTAGAAATTAGATACACAGATATCTAATGCCAGGGAAAGACATAACCTAAACTGACAAAAAGTGAGCACTCTGTGAAATGAAGCACTTCCCAGTGTTCAGAACTTGGAATTATCAAGGTTGGATTTGAATCTGGACTGAACTCAGTCAAGTTGATTTTTTCAAAACAAGGATCTTTAAAAGAATATTAAGATTGTTAAATGCCCTATTATGAACCAGAAAGACAAGGAAAAGTAAATATCCGAAGCTGGCAGAATTCTGGAATATTATTTTATGGACAGTTGAGGAAGGGAGACATGGTGAACGGTTAAGTAGGAGTGCAGAATGTAACTCGGTTCCCTTTTTCTTCTCATAACCCTGAATGGAGCAGCCAGATATTACAAACTAGACTAAGATTTAGGGTCTCCTACCTGAAAAAAAATCTGTAGGAAAAGAAACTGGCCAGTATGGATCTGAGGATGATTAAAAAGCTGTGTAACAAAGCCATTGACAACACATACACACACACGCACACACAAATTTCATTCATCTTTAGACTGTTTGCCGCATATAAAGATAGAGCATGAGGTATCATTAAGTTTCAGGGAATTATGTCTAACATTAAAGAGAAAAAGGAGTTCTGCTTAAGCCTTGATGCAGTAATAATAAAAGCAAATAGAAACAAAACAAAATTTATATGTTGGGGGGAAAAAATCTTAGGAGTAAAAAATACTGAGAGAAGTAAGCATTCTGGAAGTTATTTCTTTTGAGGCATTTGTCAGTTTATAAAGTGTGCAGAACCATGAGCCAAAAGCTCAGAGCTTTTCATAGTCATGTGGAGTAAAACCATTGAGTTTGGACTAAGTAAGAAAAGTCAGTACAATATACCTCAGAAATAGTGACATTTAGACCATAAAGTTAGAGAAATACATTAAAATTTTTAAAGTGCTTTAAAAATAATAAAAAATACAAATATAAAAACATAAAGAGGAAACATGCAATTTAAAAATGTAGTGAATTACTGAAATGCCAAATATCTTGGCACCAAGATGTTATTCATTCCGTGAAACCAGTATTTTCATAAAATTGTAAAATAGCTTTTTCTTCTAAATTATTCTCAGTGGGAGAAATGTCATGATCATGAGGAAGAATATATTTGAGGTGGAAGCTATTACTGTGGCCATCTTTGGAAAATGCAACATGTCACAGAGCACTACAACAGGGAATATTTTTTGAGAAACTTCTCAAAAATACTTTAAACACTAGTAGACTATGGGTTTCTAGATAGCAATTAATTGAACCTAGATACAATGAATATTTTCCAACAAGTCACATCATAAAATCAAGCTTGACAAGAGAAATCCATCATCAAACGGAATTTGTGTATTTAGAATCAGGTTTGAATACTTCCCCAATGCAAGGACAATTTGTATTAGTGAAAGACCCACGTTCCGTGGTGGTAAATTTTATGTGTAGACTTGGCTAGGCTATAGCACCCAGTTATTTAATCAAACACTAATCTAGGTTTTGCTAGGAAGGTGTTTTGTATGTATGGTTAACCTCTACATTCACTTGACTTTAAATAGGATTACCTTTGATAATGTGACTGGGCCGCATTCAATTAGTTGAAAGGCCTTAAAAGCAAAAACTGACCTCCCTGGAGAAGATATTTATATTAAGAAATAGGCTCATGTGATTTTGGCAGCTGATAAATTTAAAAACTGTAGGGAAGGCCAGCAGGTGGAGAACTTGGGTAGCCTCATGCTTGCAGAATTTCTTTTCCAGAAAATTCAATTTTTGCTTTCAAAGCCTTTCTGTCAACTGATTAGTTTGATTTTTTTCTCTAGAGAACTCAGATTTATACACACTCTCAATGTCCCAACTTCTGCAGTACTGGCATTACACAATGAGGAGGAAATAGTTAAAACATCGATCTATCCTCTCCCTTTTAATGTGGGATAAATTCTGGAATAAAAATAAAGTGGCTTAGTCAATCTCCTTTTACGCATACAAATGACAGAATTCCTGGCAAACAAGTCCATGTCATTTCCTCAAGATGGATACTGATCTATAGAATAAATATTCTTAGCAGACTGTACCTCATTTGCCTAGGTTTACTTATGTTAAACAAACTTAGAAGGAAATACCTTACTGGCTTGGCTCCATTGGAAAATCTTATCTAAGCTACAGAAATAAAGAAGAGAGATATTTAACAATGGGAAAATGACATTTTACACCAACTCCTCACATCTTAATAGGAGTCACAGTGAATCTTAATACAATAATAGGCCTGGGGAGCTGAACTGGCAGTCCTATTCCTTTTTCTTCTCACTTATGGCTTGCAGATATTTGTACTCCTAAACAATTAGTAAAGCCTGAGACTGGTAAAATCTCTGATTTATGTAAGTTTGATTTGATAATCCTTATAATCCATTTCTTTGTGTGATTATGTTTGATTGATTTAGGAATTTTGAAACATAAAGAAAGGTATATATAAGGAAATCAAAACTCCGTGCAATTGTATTTTGGTATATAATTCTGCATTTTAATTATTGTGATAGCATTTATCTTATTCTATGCAATACAGTGACTGATATCATTATGTAACATTTTTATAATTACATATGATTATTTCAAACACAGTATGGGACTAGACTGTTTAGAAGGTACCCTCTAAATTTCAGATAATTTAAGTGCCCCAGTTTATAACATATGATATCATCCATTCAAAATTCAATGAAACTGGGAGTTCCCGTCGTGACGCAGCGGTTAACGAATCCAACTAGGAACCATGAGGTTACGGATTCGATCCCTGGCCTTGCTCAGGGAGTTAACGATCCGGCGTTGCTGTGAGCTGTGGTGTAGATCGCAGACGCGGTTCTGATCCTACGTTGCTGTGGCTACGGTGTAGCCGGCAGCTACAGCTCCGATTAAACCCCCAGCCTGGGAACCTCCACATGCCCCATGTGCGTCCCTTAAATGACAAAAGGCAAAAAAAAAAAAAAAAAATCAATGAAACTGGAAATGAAATTATATAATAGTTTTCTCCAGTTTTTTATATTTGGCTACATACTCTTAAAAAAGGTATTCAAATATTTAGTAGTTCCTTGCCCCATCTAGATTGGATTATTTATTTATTTATTTATTTATTTATCTATCTATTTATTTATTTATTTATTTTAGGGCCACACCTGCAGCACATGGAAGTTCTCAGGCTAGGAGTGGAATAAGAGTTGCAGCTGAGGACTACACCACAGCCACAATGCCAGATCCAAGCCACGTATGCTTCAACTTGTGTTAAGCCACTAAGCAAGGCCAAGGATTGAACCAGCATCCTCATGGATACTAGCTGGGTTCTTAACGTGCAGGCCACAGTGGGAATTCAAATTTCTTCCACTTCTAGATGATGCATAGGCCTTTCTAATATAACCAGTACACTGTTTTATTTTGTCTCCTTTACTTCTTGTTTTGTATTATTTAGTAAGAAAAAAACAGAATAGTCAGTTGTTTTATTATAAAACCTCAATTCTTATTGGATTTAATACATATTTTCTCTAAAAATAAAAGTATGTTGTTCTATAGTAAATATCTATTTACTATATTAAATAAATGTGTATATTAATAAAATGTGTATATATTCCAAATAAACATATTTAGTAAGAAGCAGAGATGAGGATCAAGCCTATCTCTTGTTGAGTCATATCTTCATTTCTAGAGAAAATATAAAAAAATTACCTAATATTTTACTGTTGTCTATTAGTAAGGTAGTCATCCAAACTATTTGCTCATGGTTTTGTAGACCATATTTTAGTGTATTAAGCCAAATGTAGATATAATTACCAAAGAATTATATTAGTAGATACAAGCAGTCTTTAAAAAACAATACTACCTCTTGTTGAACAGAGTTTTTCTGAATTCTATAGAGTGACTATAAATTTTTTCATCACTATTCATAAATAATCTAACTACTTAAATCATTTGGCATCATTTTGCAGACACTATAATAAAAACAATGTGGTTTTCTATCATCAAGTATATGCTCCATATTCTTTTCTTTACCTTGAAAATGTCTTCATTTATACATACTGCTATATATGTTATATGTTTTATATTAATTTTATTAAAACATTTTGAGCATGTATCTTATATGGGAAATGCATATTTGGGCTTAGTGATGATTTTGAGGGAAATTTTGAAAACCGTTTAACCAATATTTCCCTTAATATCATAAAAATTTGGCATTTTTGCTCAGCTGTAGTAAATGTTTTGATAGTTACAGAATTATAGGAATACCAAATTCAAATATGCCAAGGAGTTCCTTCCCAACAATATCTCCTGTCACTTTAAAAATGAAAATAAAAAGATCTTATTAAAAAATCCAATATCTAGCTTAGTTACCACAGATATATTTTACATACATAGAATAAAAATTATAATATCTCAAAATGTATTCATGGTCTATAAAAATGTTATGATTTATGCTTTCTATTTCCTATATAATTTCAGTATATATAATTATACTTTAGCCTGAAAAAATCATGCATGTATATATATCATTTTTTCTTAGTTTGTCAAAATATAAAATATATACAGTCATATCTACAGCTATACGTAGTGATAAAATTAATAATTTAGGCCATACCTGTGGAATGTGTATATACCTGAGAAGGGATTGAACCCATGACACAGCATTGATCTGAGCCACAGCAGTGACAATGCTGAATTCTTAACCCACTGAGCCACCAGGGCACTCCCTGTGAATCATATTTATGTGTTATTTAGCTATATTTATCTACCAAGTTTTTTGAGGAAAATATTAATTATCAATTACATTTTCATAGTATTTTGAGTAATAATGTATTTTCTCATTTTTTAAAGACTTGGATTGTAATCTAATGTTCAGCAGTGCTTTAGCTTTGGAAGTCATGCTATGTCGGATTAACATTAATGAATTCAGAGAAAGACTGACTTTGCTGGTTTTCCAAATGCTTATCGGTATGTATAAGCATATATTGGAAAGTTTTAACTATAGCATGGCCAGAGCTTCATGAACCACAGAAGTAATTTAAATTTGAATCACAAACTTAGGCATAAAAGAAATTGGTTAGAAAGGAAGAATAATACAGTCTTTATATAGAGACAGCATTAGAGTCTACATAGAAAATTCCAAAGAATTTATTTAAAAAAACAAATAAAGGAGTTTCCGTCGTGGCGCAGTGGTTAATGAATCCGACTAGGAACCATGAGGTTGCAGGTTCAATCCCTGCCCTTGCTCAGTGGGTTAACGATCCGGCGTTGCCGTGAGCTGTGGTGCAGGTTGCAGACGCGGCTCGGATCCTGCGTTGCTGTGGCTGTGGTGTAGGCCAGTGGCTACAGCTCCGATTAGACCCCTAGCCTGGGAACCTCCACATGCCGTGGGTGCGGCCCTAAAATGACAAAAAGGCAAAACAAAACAAAACAAAACAAAACAAATAAAGACTACTAGAAGTAATTATTGAGTTTAAGAAAGAAAAAACATACAAGGCCAACACACAAAAATATTTCTATTTACTAGCAAACCAAAATTTGTTCATTGAAATGAAATTCAAGAACTAACTCAGTTGACTGGTCACTTGTTGACATTTAAAAATTCTTTATTTTGAAGATACTCAAAATTAAAGACAAGCCAATGACTTGGAGAAAACCTTTGCAAAAGCTACATCTATTAAAATAATAGCATCTAAAATATGTAAGGGACTCACAATATATGATGACATATATCTAAAATTAACAAAAAATTCTGAATATTTTAAGACACTTTTATATGGAAACACAAAAACAAAAATATGCTTAATGTTGCTAGTCATTAGGACAATTTAAAATAAAAATTAAATGCCATTGCATACCCTCAATAAGGGCCTTTATTAGAAAGGTTTTGTCACATGCCAGTGACCACATAGAGTAGAGTAACTAGATTTCTCATGTAATGCTGTACAGTCACTATGGAAAAAGTCTGGTAGCTTCCAAACAGTTAAGTGTTTGATTTAACAAATTACCCCTCAGTCCCAACACTAGCTACTTATCCAAGAAAAGAAAAATATTCACCCAATGAACTGTACATGATACATACTCTTTCATTTTGATATTACTGTTTTTTGTCATCTTTCTTTTTCACTTCATTAGATTATCTAGAGTCTTATTAATTTCATTATCTTTTCAGAGAATCAGCTTTTGGTTTAATTTATTTTCTCTGTTGAGATCTGTTTAATTCCACTGATTTATTTTCTAAATTTTATTACTTATTTTCTTCTATTTATTTTTGATTTAAATTGTTATTGTTTTCCTTGTTTTCTAAGGTAGAAGCCTAGATTACTGGTTTTATATATTTTTATTTATATATACAGCCAATGCTAAAAATAATCTCTAAGTACTGTTTATGCATCATTTTACTAAGTTGTATTTTAATTTACATACAGTTCAATTATTTTTAAAACTTCTCTTGTGATTTCTTCTTTTACACATTTGTTATTTAGAACTACGCTGTCTAAGATACATATTTTGGGTGATTTTCCATTTATTTTTCTGTTATTGATAAGTCTCTAATTTACTTCTACCATGATCTGAGAACATATATTGTGTGATTTATTGTTCACATTGATTAAAGTGTGTTACATGACCCCAGTGAGGGCCATCTTGGTGAGTGTTCCAAATGAGCCTGAGAAGGAACTGTACAAGAGTGCTTTTGTTGGATGAATTAGCTTACAGCTGTCAATTACACTCAGGTGATTGATGATGTTGATGAGTGGCAAGTTTTTAGTTAATAACCACTTAAGTTTATAAATTACAAGTGTAATACATTATAAAGTAACATAGACTTTAAAATTGCTACACTTTGCACTCTACTTCTCATTTAGTAAATATTTACCTAACTGGTCTTTTGTGCTTGGCTTTTGTAATACTAGGAATTATTTTTGAGAAAATTTTATCCTCTTTGGATCTATTAGATTATTTTAAATTAATGACAATTTTTTTAGAGCAGTTTTAGATTCCCAGCAAGATTGGGAAGGAGTTTAGAGATTTCCTGTGCTGCCCTGCCTGCCCCCCGCCCCCCACCCCCCCCAACAACAAACACAACTTCCTTCATTATGGGCATTCCAGGCTAAGGTGTTATATCTGCTGCCTCTGAAGAACCTGCATTGATACATCCACCAAAGGCCACAGTTAACCAGTCTTGGTGTCATGAAAATGATTATATTGTTAATACTCATCGTTATGAATTCATTCTTAAGATATAAATTAATTTTTAATGGTGACAAAATTATTATTATGATTTACAAAATGGTTAACCGTATTTCCCTTTCACCCACCCAAATGTGTACATTTGGGCAAAGTTGTAAAATTCTTCTAATGAGTGATCTCATCTACCATAGGTGAAAGAATGGAGAAAAACTAAATTTCTCTTCTACATCAGAAAGAGGCAGTTACCTCTTCATTACTTCTGAACAGAAGGAGAAATATTTTTGCTCTTTTAGATGGAATTAAAGGAATACTGGATTCTAAATCTAACCTTTGAAAATGAAAATATTTCTTCTCCAATGGCAGGATAATCCTCAATATCTCTACAGCTTTTATGACCTAGAGAGGTCTTCAAACTTTCTGACCTCATTTTCTCTTAAATTATAAACACATATATGTGGAATTAGATAAATGTTTCTGGCATTCTTCCACTGTCTATTCTCCTGTAAATTAACTTCTCAAGTGTTAGTCTCATCCCAGAATTTTAAGTTTTTACTAAGTTGACTCAGAAACCCTCAATTCTACAGAAATTCACATAAAAATTTCTCAACATCTTACAAAAGCACATTTAACAATGGTTATAAATATGCTTGGTTAATATACGCTTTTCTCTAGACCTAACCATTAATCAAGTCATACTTTTTTTTTGGAGAGATAGAGAGCAACTGGCATCCCTAATTGTCCATAGCAGAGTGAAATGAGATGGTTAATAGATATACAGAGGAAGGTAAAATCAGGGAAACCCATATAATAGTTATTTGGGGGTTACTGAATCAATTTGTGATGAAACATGATTCCAAGTTAAAAACAAACAAAAAGTGTAGAAAAAAACCTTTACACTAAATTATTTATTTTCCTTTTATTCTTATTCCTTGAATACTATAGAAACATCAGTGTATCTGATTTAAACCATACTATGACTGATTCTATAGAAACATCAGTGTATCTGATTTAACCATCACTATGAATGATTCTTTATAATTCCTTTGTGAAGCATTCCCAAATATTTTACCCATTATTTTCTTTCATTTTTAGAATACCTGCAAACAATTACATGCACAACATAAAAATATAGCAAAATACTTGCTTATTTTGTTAGAATTTAATAAATTAGATTTGAAAGATAATACTTATCGGTGCAAGAATATTTCATTTATTTATATCCTTGTAAGCTAAGCACAGAACAATACACAATAAAATACGTAAGAAATATATAATTGAAAGTATTTTCTGGAAGTTGAGGAATAATTATATTTCTTTTCATTCATCCTTGGTAGAATAGGACTATAATTTTCTAAACCACTAAACAGTTATTTTCTCCCCTCTACTATGAAACAGGCCCAAAAATATATTCAAACAATCACTAGAAAAGCATTAGTTATCTATATCTCCAAAGTTCAATTACTCTTTGGAATTCCAGATATAGTCTTGGAATAGTTATCATTTTTTTGGTAATGTTGATCATGTATATAAACAGAACAAAGTACATTTCCTAAGTTTTGAGTGAAACCTTTATAGTACAACAGTATTTCTAATTCTTTCTACTTAAAAAAATTAAGGGCAAATCATACATAAAATGTAAGCTCAAAAGTAGCTGAAAACTTGAAAATACAAATGTCTTATATTGTAGTAAAAAAATGCAAATATTGCTTATATAGTTTAAAACAATTTATTTATATACTAAAACACCAAATATACTTTTAAAATGTGTTAATATTATAAAATATGGCATAATTGACTATTTATGATATAAAATATCATATGTGAAATACTGATAAATTAAATCCAAAATAAATTTTACAAATAGAATATTACCTGTGCTTTTCAAAACCCATTTGTTCATTTTTAATATTTTTACCCTTCAACACAATCGCAAGTTACTGTATCCTAAATTTTGTGTGATTTATGTTTTTCTTCTTAGTATTGCTATATGTATATACCTTGAGAAATACATTGTTTGGTTTTGTCTGCTTTTGAAATACACATGATTTTAAGCTAAGTATTACTTTCATTTTTAGCTTTATTCATGTAGTCTCAGTTTATTATTTCCATTGCCATATTTAAGCACTTTGTTAATATAGCATAAAGTATCTATTCATTCTAATAAATCTACACTAAGGCAATTACTTTGGTCACTTTTAAAACAAAGCGAGGGAAAGATGTGTATTTTGCTGCTGTTCGATAGTACTATCTCTCCAAAGAGTATTTATTTCTATTCTACTAAGTTAGAAGAGGGATATAAGACCTCTATAATTCAGGCATTGAAATAATTTAAGATTAGGACAGTCTTTATAAGTACTTGATTACTTCGTTTTGCTTTTATACCAAAGATATACAGCTAGTTCTAAACGAAAAAGCTGAGCAATGAAAGAAGATTCTGGGGTCCAATTCTCCATCTCAGTTTTGGGCACATGTCAGCAACTATCTCACACAGGATAGCAGGCTTATCTGAGTGTCTATATATTGGACCTGAATTCCTGGTTCTTCCGAATTTCCTTCCTTTTATAGCTCTTTTTATTTTAGTATATTTTTTTCAGTTTTACTCAGATGTCTTTGTTGGTCTTAGTGAAATGACTAATGTTATACAAGCACCAAATTATATTTCGAATCACATGTTGTATTAGTAAATAACTGTGGTTATATAGTAGGTTATTGATTCTGTAATGCAACATTTAACTGTGGAACACAGTGAACTCTGAAAATGGTTTATGCTTATATTCTGATTTCATTGAGGTTATGTAATATATTTCAAACCAGCTATAAAAGTTTAATTACATTGGAAAATTAAATTAAAAATTTTTCATGATATGTGCATATCATGTGTCAGATAATGTTTAGTGAGCATGTTTTTCTCTCCTACAATAAATATGTATGCTATTTTATAATAATTCCAAATTTATAGTTTAGGAAACTGAAGTACAGAAGGATTATGTTTCTTGCCCAATGTCTTAAAGCTACTAAATAGAAAATGAGGATGTTAATATAAGATTCTAGTTCTGCAGTATATGCTTTAAAAAAACTAAAAGAATTAGAACAAAAAAATGAGTATGCAATATTTATGACTGTGAGAAAAAAAATTTAGCAAGATGAAAAGCAAAAGTCATAATGTAAACTTTAGTAAACTTTGTTATACCAAAATTAAAATTCTGATTCACCATAAATATTGTTAAAAGACAAGCAACAGACTGAGAGGAAACATTTGCCACATGTTTAACAAAGTATTGATTTATTGATACATAAATGTTTCCTACAAAGCAAATCAAGAAAATAAGAGCAACTCAATTGAATTATTAGGAAGTGATTATGAAATGGAACCAAAGTAAAGGGAATAAATATGGTCAATAAAAGGTACATCATCTTATTAATAATAAAAGGGATGAAGATTAGAACATTATTAGCACATTTTAACCATCAGCTTTTAATAATGCCAAATGTTTTTGAGAACAGAAATTCAATTGCTCTATAGAAAGCAGTATGAAAAAAACAATTACAATAGAAATGTGCATATCTTATATTTTAGCAATTACTTTATATTATAAAGATTTGCCTTTATGTATGCAGGACAAAGTATGTACACTAATGCCTGGGAAAGCATTTTTTCCTAATATTGAAAATATAAGAAAGCATAAATGTAGATTATTAGAAACTAATTAAATGAACTCAGGGTACACCCATATTATGAAATGCAATACAGTAGTATACTCTTACAGAAACAACTTAAATATATATGTATTTGAAATACTGGAATTATTAAATTTACAAAATATATGTACCAAAAATATAAGGACACATTAGATTTAAAATAGGAAATACATTGTGGAAAAGGAAGTACACATACAAACTGCTAGAATGTATTTCTACATTGAAATATGTGCACATACATATACTAGGGAAAATATCAGTGAATATACATAACAAAAAAAAAAAGGAAGAAAAGAAAACAGCTATACCTCAACAGGGAAGAAGGAGAAAGTTGAAATTGACAGAAGTGTCAAAAGATGTGTCATCTTTAAGAGTATCATCTTAATTTCACGATGAACAATACATATTAGTGGTATACTCAAGATTACACTTGAAAGAAAATGACTGAAATCAAAAACATTCTCCATCAAATACCATTTAATCACTTGAAAATAAATTGATTTTTAAGTTGAGAGGGGACATGTGAATTGCACAGCTAGATATTATAACATACAAAACCTGAGAAAGAATGTTGGCCTGACCCACAGTAGAAGTAAAACTAATTAAAATGGGGTCCATAGGGAAATGTTTTGAAAATAAAATTTTGGTGATAGATTAGATTACAGGAGAGATGATGAGATAAAAATTATGTTACAATATACCTGAGATTTCTAGAATTGTAGACAATGTGGATCCTAATAAAACTTACCAAGACTGTAATGCATGGAGAAATGCTCTTGTTTCCTTGATAAGACAGGTGATTTGGGGAAATTTACAAAATCTTGAGTTTAGTTTTTTGCTTGTGAGACATACATATGAACACTAACCTCCTATGTATATACAGATAAGGAAATTAAAATATATTAAGTATCCCATGTCTTCAATAAACCTACAGTTTAAATTAATTATTGATGGCATTTCCATCATTCTATAAAATTCACTATTAAAAATGATACTATATAAAACTTAAAATGGCAAAATAGTCTCAAACATGTTTTTAAATCCAGTTTTATAATATCACAGTGCTTGACAGTAATGACTATCATCTATCATTTCTATCTATATAAATAATTTTATCAGATTATATTCAATTTGGAAGTAATTACTGTTGTTAGACTACTGTTTCATAGAGTTATATAATAGGTCAGTTCTCTACTTTCATTAAGAAAATAATTATTTCACCAAGTTTTATATATTTCCAGATCCCAACTGTTTATTTCCAAATAAGACATTTTTATAAAGTAACTAAACAAGTTATCTTTTGTTCCAACCCAGGTAATATATCACATTGGTTCACATTTAGTATTATAGTAATAGCTAAGTATTAATAAATATATCCTCAGATTTTTTAGCACTTTAAATTCTCATAGAAATTTACATGTCTTGTGCTCTACACAGCACTATTACAGAGCACTATAAAGTTAGTATTACTTCTGTACAGATTGTGATAGACTTGATTATTATTCAACAAATAAGCACTCTCTTTCCCTTTTCAACTTGCCTCATTTCTTTTCAACTTCTTTTTGTTTTTTATAAACCTACACGGTATTTTGGCATTTGAAGTCATATTTATATAATTTTATCCATCATTACTGAATATAATATATAAAAATATTATAAAAATAAATTAATGTTTTCATGAGTGTAAATAAATAGAATAAACAAGTGAAACAGTATTTTTGGTATTTATACTCTGATACCTGATATTCATTTATAACAGGTAACTCTATGCTCACTATTTTCACTTCACAGGAAGATTATCTATAGAGCTATTCAACTGTAATCATTATTACAAATATGTGCTTGAGATTTCTTCCTCTATCCAATAAATATACCTCCATTAAAACGGAAATATTTTTAAGCAGAGGTCAAATAACAGAGCACTATGTATCTAATAACCTCTCATTAGTGCATGTTGAATCAATTGCTGAATTAGTCCTTTCTATAAATCACGTTAATAGTGTCTAACAGTAACCTATGATTATTGAGAAACTGAAACTAACAAAAAAGAAGCTAACCATAGTCATAAATACCTCTGACTGAACACAGCTACACAGTGGAAATATATTCTAGGATATTCAGAGATGATACAACTGTTGAAGTTAAAGCAAATTCTGATTGCTCACATTCTGAGGGTCTTCACACATGTAATTACTTCTAAAAGTATCAAATAAGTCATGCCTAAGTTCTTTTTTCCTATAAATTAAACAAAAGATAGAGTATAACATTAGAAGATGAGAAAAGGGCAGAAACTAAAAATGTTGGAAATAATCATTTCCATCTCTAATGTAAATAATTTCCTGATTGCTTTTTTTGTTTTGATAGTGAAGATAACTTCCTTCAGCAAGAGCAATACAGTACATTTTTCAAGTCATGACACAGGCTCTAATTTCAAGAGCCTACAAGAGGATGGGTGGGTATGAGGTTTTATAAAAATTAATTATTAGTAACTGCCTAGCATTTATTTGATGTATACTCAATTATTGATGTCTAAATTGTCACTGAAGAAAATACTGTTTTTAGATTCTTTGTTTTCATTTCCTACTAAAAGTCACTATCATGCATACGTTTGTCCTTTCTAAAAATATTTTGTAAAGATTTCCAATTGCATATATTTATGAGAGAACTAAAAGACATTGTATGTTTTGAGTTTTATAGAAATAGGAATTGCCTAATGCCTCTTTTTCATATACAATACAAAATGATAATAGGAATGTCATGTTTGCATCAGCAGAAATTAATACTTAATTTTCCATTTAGTTAACCATTAGATAAACGTTAGAAACTTGTCATACCACCAACAACAAACAGCTTAACTTAATAACTATGAAATTAAATTGAATGATAGAAAAAGAGAAAAATAATAAGAAAAAACAGATATTATACACAGATGATTTTAATTCTCTGTTCACTAAAAACATTCAGGAACTATCATATCACTCAGATGACCCAATGCACAATGTTAATGGCTCACAACATCACCTAGAAGGCAACTGAACTCACTATAGTCAAAACAGGGCTAAATAGCTTTTCTACATTGTACATAAAGTACTTATCGGTTGCTGTGAAATTTAAGTAAATTGAAATTATTTAACTTCCCAAATTTAAAAACGGCAGCATTTAAATGTAAACTAGATGTGCCTAATTCCCTAGCCCATCCATTTAACTCTTCTGCAATATCAGTAATCATGTTAGGTAGGAAAGAATATTAAAGGAGAACTCATAACTTTGTCAGACTTTATTAGTACAGAGTTAAGGGAGAAGAAAATGAGTTTTAAATGGTGTAAGTTAATGTACCAATGAAAGGTAGTCAACAGTGCAGGAGTATAAAAAGCACATTACAACTATGATCAATAAACTAGTGGGGCATTACGTTTACAGGAGCAATTACATTAGGACAGAAATAATTTGAAAGTTATTTTAGGAAATTTCAGCATCTTTTCAGATTACAAGTGAGTATTAAAGAGAATCATAGAATCTCACTGTATTATCAAGAAATGAAGAGAGAAAACTAGTCAATAATCCCTTTTAATTTATCCAGTTTATCTATCAAATGTATGTAATTCAAAATATTTATGACATCATATAAAATCAATATTTGTAGAATCTCATAAATACATGAAAGAAAGTAAAAAATAAATCCAAGTTAACTGAATACGGACTTTTCACATTAAACTAAATATAAATGTTTAGTCCAAGAAGGCTCTGCTCACCCAAGAAGGTGAATTCAGCTTAAACCACTGAACTGGAAAATATTATTGAACTTAATGTTCTCTGCAAATATTTTCTTCAGGTTTCAGCATGATGGTTCTCATTTGATATATAAAATAATTATCATTTCCTTTTTCCTGTCTATTAGATGTTAAATCATGCAGAGATTTCGTTGCATCTTTTTGACATATTTTGTTGCTTCTGCAAGCATAGCAGATTACTTTATTTGCCAAAACTAGTCTAACACATGAAAGAAATGACGTCAAAGAATCCGAACAATTTAAGTTTTTTGTTGCTTTTTCCTCTTTATTTTTTAGTAATCTGATAGAAAATGAGGATGTGATTGAAAACAACAAAAAAAGTTAAGTGTTTTTGAGGAATTGTTGCCAATAAAATAACTGTTAGAAAGGAGACTTACATAGGACTAACTGAGCAGATGCAAACAAAGAGAACCAAAAAAGTGATTTAGCTGCATAAATAAAATAATATCACAGAACAATACCAAACGTCCAGCTACTATAAGGTTCCATGAAAAAAGGCATTTAAGTATCTTTTTTCTTTTTTGTATTAAGATACCCTGTGAACACAAGCAGTCATTCTCCAAATGAACAAAAGAGGTTTTTCTAAAGACTGATGGGCTTTCAAGCCTTAACTCTTCTCTCTTGTTTTAGTACTAAATTAGGCAATTTTAAATGAGAGAAGTCTTCCTATTTACAGACTAAAGATAGAGTGGAGAGATGCCCTGCATACCCTGAGATTCCACAAAATATTTTAATTTCTAAAATCTGTTTATTGATCCTTAGCCTTGAATCAAATAGTTCATGCCATGATCTCCATATTTACTATATGAGTCAAATACTATGCTAAAGAATTCTTGGGAAATTTAATTACTTACGGCATAAATAAATAAATATTTTGGTTTATCATACCAAAAAAGAGGTAAATACACGGCAGTAATGGTATGGACATGACACAAAGTCTGTGAGGACTTACTTGGACTGCCCCTTGTAATTGTTCTTTAATCAAAGACAATACACATGTGGCAGCAGTGAGATTCTCGATGCATAGATCAGTTTTCTGGGGTAAAGTGATTATTTTTTTCTAGAATAAAACCTATTTAGTCGTGTTGCCATATATTATCAGTAAACAGTTAACTATAATTACCTAATATTTATTTACTTTTATTGATCTTAATAAGTGATTTGTCTTATTTGTTGTCTTTTGGATTACAGCCATTTTGACAAGTGTGAGGTGGTATCTCAGTGTGGTTTTGACTTGCATTTCTCCCCAAAATTGGTTTTATCTGGTCCAGTTGCATTCTTCAGACACCAAGTATCTATCATGCATTTTGCACAAGGATATACCATCAGCTAATGCAGAAGTGGATCTAAAACTAACTAGAACATCTTCAGTTTCATCCCATATGTGTTAATATGCTTCAGCTAGCATGGGAATAGTATTAATTCAGAGAAGATAACATATTTATCCCACTTTTATACATTCCGAAGAATGCTTACCTATTAAAATGGTATTTTGTGTTTTTTTCAATCACTTCTTAAACTCATTTTTGAAAAAATATTATAATGAAATTATTTATTTTAAAAATATTTAATAAATTAGATAATGATTATTTAGCAGGAACCACATTCATATAATCCTTAATTTCTATCTCCTCTCCCTGAGTCTCCTTTCCTTTTTATTTATTTATTTAATTAATTAATTAATTTATTTATTTTTAAACATTCATAATGGATTTTATTTCAATTATACATGTACATAAATCATCACAAGTCAATTTTATAGATTTTGTATCCCAAACCCACAGTGCATCCCCCCACCACCCAGATTGTCTTATTTGAAAAACTAAGGTTTTCCAAAGTCTGTGAGTCATTGTCTGTTCTGCAAATAAGTTGATATTGTCTTCTTAGTTTCCATGTGTAAGCGGTAGCATTGGGTGTTGCTGTCTCATTGTCTGACTGGTTTCACTTCTCATGATAATTTCTAGGTCCATTCATGTTGCTGTAAATGTTGGTCATTCATTCCTTTTAATGGCTGAGTAATATTCCATTGTGTGTATGTACCATATCTTCCCTAGCCACTCCTCTGTGGATGGGCATTTAGGTTGTTTCCATCACCTGGCAATTGCATGGAGTGCTGCAATGAACACTGGAGTACATGTGCCTTTTTGAGTCATGGTTTCCTCTGGATAGATGACCAGGAGTAGGATTGCTGGATCAAATGGTAATTCTATTTTGAGTTTTCTGAGGAATCTCCATACTGTTTTCCACAGTGGCTGCACCAATTTGCATTCCCATCAACAGTGTAATAGGGATCCTTTTTCTCCACACCCTCTCCGGCACTTACTGATTGTAGATTTTTTGATGATGGCCATTCTGGGCAGTGTATGCTACTCTGGCTTTCTTTTGATGCCTGTTTGCATGGAATATTTTCTTCCATCCTCTCACTTTCAATTTGTATGTGTCTCTAGAAGTGAAGTGGGTCTCTTGAAGACAGACTATATA
>PVHT021183727.1:19103414-19122428 GCA_004024745.2 Catagonus wagneri
TATGGCACTCATTGTGCTTCCTGAATTTGACTGAGTGGCTCCTTTCCCATACTGGGGAAGTTTTCAGCTACTGTCTCTTCAAATAGTTTTTCTGTCCCCTTCTCTCTCTCTTCTCCCTCTGGCATCCCTATAATACGGATGTTGGTGCGTTTAACATTATCCCAGAGTTCTCTGAGACTCTGCTCATTTCCTTTCAATCTTTTATCTCTTTTCTCTTCCGCATTAGTGATTTCCACTAATCTGTCCTCCACCTCACTGATTCATTTTTCGGCCTCCTGTATTCTATTGTTGGCTGCTTCTAATGAATTTTTTATTTCAGTGATTGTATTTTGCATCTTTTCTTGTTTAATTTTACCGCTTGTATTTCTCTGCTCAGTGTTTCCTGCAAATTATCAATCTTTGCCTCCAGTTTATTTCCAATGCCTTGCATCATCTTCAGCATCAACAGTCTAATGTCTCTTTCTGGGAGGCTGATAATCCCATCACTGAGCTGTTTTTCTGGGCTTTTCTCTTTCTCCCTTATCTGGGTTAGAGGTTTCTGTCTTTTCATTTTTATAGGTTTTTGGTGTGGTGACCTTTTTGCCAACAGTAGAGTTGTAGCCTCCCTTACTTTTGGCGTTTGTCTCCCCTGTGGCTAAAGTTGGTATGGAGGGGGCTTGCTGTAGGCTTCCGGATGAGAGGGACTGATGCCTGCCCACTGGTAGGTGGGGTTGATTCTTATCCCTCTGGTGGGTGGGGCTTTGTCTCTGGATGAGATTTGAGACTGGCTGTGTGCCTGAGGGGTCTTTAGGCAGCCTGTTTACTGATGGGTGGGGCTGTGATCCCACCTGGATTATTGTTTGGCCTGGGGCTTCTCAGTGCTGATGGGAGGGACCAGATTTTCCCAGAAATGGCCCCCTCCAGAGAAATGCAGGCTGATGAATGTTCCAGAGAGCTTCTCTTCCAATGCCTTTCCCCCACAACAAGCCACAGTCACCCCTATTTTCCCAGTAGATCCTCCAAGAATTGTAGTCAGGTTCCACCTGGATTCCTATGGCGACTGCTTTTCCCTGGGACACAGTGCACGTGAAAGTCTGTGTGTGCCTTTCAAGGATGGGGTCTCTGTTTCCCCCAGTCCTGTGGACTCCTGCACACAAGCCCTTCAATGCCAGATGCTCCGGGGGCTCTTTCTCCCTGTGCCTGATCCCCAGGCGTGGGGTTTTGACATGGAGCTCAGAACTCTCAGTCCTGTAGGTGAGTCTCTGTGATGCTGTTACTTTCCAGTCTGTGGGGCTTCCCACCCAGGAGGTATGTGGTTGCTTCTATCACGTAATTGCCCCTCCTACCTCTTGATGTGGTCTCCTCTTTGTCTTCTGGAGTAGAATATCTTTTTTGGAAGTTTACAGTCCATTTGGTTGAAGGCTGCTCAGCATTTGGTTGTAGTTTTGTTGTTTTTTGCGAGAGAAGTTGAGCTCCAGTCCTTCTATTCTGCCATCTTAATCCAGTCCTCTCCCTGAGTCTCCTTCCCTTTTACATTTTTGATTTTTCATGTCTTATCTCCTCTCTTTTTTTTTCTACTGCTGCCCCCTTTCTAATTTTATGATTAATCCCTTCTTTCCAACTTTTTTTCATACAATGAGGGGTAATGGTAAGGCTGAAATTACTTAATGCTTACAGGCATAAGATGTAGAAAAAGAAATAAGCAGAAGGGACAAATAAAGGTCAGTAGCTATTTTTGTGATCTGATTTAAAGGGATACATTTTCAAGATCATCTGTTTAATTGAAAAACTTACTATTTGTAAGTATTTCATAAGAGATGTGATTTGACTACCCTGTAACGTACTTTATTTACATAGTATCTGGTTTTCACCACCCTATAAAAGTGGTCCCTGTCAATATTCATTCTTTAATTGGTTAAAATGATTTAAAAGGCTGAGGAGTGAAGAACAGGTGTAAAACACAGAAGTTCCATCATCTTGGATGACTAAAGATTATCTCATTTCTGGAGATTACCCACAATCAGAAGAAATTTTAAGACTCCCTCGAGGGTAAACATATACATTTTCTTTTTCAATTGATATATAATGAAATTGATATCAATGATATTATTACCATGTTGGCTTTAGGTATACAAAATAATGATTCAATATTTGTATATATTATGAAATGTATCACCACAGTAAGGTTAGTTAACATCCATCACCACACATTTATATGTATATACATATATACGCATGTTTCTTGAGAGAAGAGCTTTTGAGATAAACTCTCTTGTAAGCATACAGTTTTTATTTGTATCTCATAACTCCATTCTCTGATTCCGTACCTCATTCATTTTCTATTCTTTCATTCATTTACTCATAAAAACTAACTTTCTTGGTGTTGGAAACTCAATATAGCTGCCCATTATGCTTATTAGTTTGTTTGACAAAGTAAATACTGTCAGAACATGGATCATATAAGGAAATTTCCTTTCATTTTGGAAACTTGCATTTTAGCACTAATCTCTTTTAACACTGAGATTTTCTACTCAGGAAAGAAAGGAAAGAAGACAGTAAGTTACTCCATTAATGTATCTTTGATTCATTCACTTACTGCACAACATTTAATGAACTCCTGTTTAACTTTGAGGTTCTTAATGCCATATAGAATCTAGGTGAATGTGGAGAAAAATGAGAAACGAGCATTCCAAAAATGTAAAAAAATCTCTTGAAAGAAATTCCCTTACACAGAATTCTGAAAGCTTATGGAGATTTTGACCATTATTGTCCAGATTTTAGGACTCAAAAAAGGTTACCAGAGAATTTGAAGTCAAAGCTATTAACTGAGGAAAAAGTTCCAACTTTTAGGTAAAATAAAGAGTTAGAAATCTCATAGGAAAAAGGGTAAGTGTGCTAAGTAGGAGATGGCTGAAGAAATGAAATGTGGATGACAAAACAGAGAATAGAGTGTGAAGTAGGATGTGGAAAAAAAGCAAAAGATGCACGCTGCTGGAAGCTACATTAAGTAGATTAACATTTATTTTGAGAACAGGAAAGAATTGTTATTCAAACATGTGAGTTGTATAAAAATATTTCTTTAGAATTATGTCTCTAGTTGCAATGCTACCAACAGCATGGGAACTCAGAAAAATAATAAAAAGGTGATGAATTTAGTGGACAAAGTCAAGAGGTAAGTAAACAGGGCAGACAGAGCCAAATGATTGATTCCAAAAAAATAATGAGGAAAATGAGATGACTTGAGGTTATCCAACAGATTTCTGATAATAAGAAAGTCTAGTCATTGTCTTACTTTACCAAAAAGTGTAAACAGAGGAGCTGACATTACTAGGGAAAAATTAGGGCGTGATTTTGGTTTTTAATGATCATAATATAGGGACAACCCCTTACTTAAATTTCTTTCAAGGAAAAAATTAATTATGAAAAATGGCATCATTATTGATGTTATTGTTGTTTTAGTATTTCATGCTAGCCTAATTTTTTTTTTTTTTTTTTTTAGGGCCGCACCTGTGGCATATGGAGATTCCCAGGCTAGGGATCTAATCGGAGCTGTAGCCACCGGCCTATGACACAGCCACAGCAACGCCAGACTGGAGCCATGTCTGCGACTTACACCACAGCTCATGGCAATGCTGGATAGTTAACCCACAGAGCAAGGTCGGGGATTGAACCTTCAAAACTTGTGGTTCTTAGTCGGATTCGTTAACTGCTGTGCCACGACGGGATCTCCATACCAGTTTAATTTTATCCAAGCTGGTGTAAATGCTATCTTATAGGTTATCAAGTGTACAAAAGAACAGATCAAATATCAAAAATACATGTTTATAAGACTATTAAGTAACAAACACAATAATATAATTGACTAACCAGAAAATATTTAATCCATTTTTACCATTTGACATTTAATATATATCCATGAGAAATAATACCTTCCATTTAGTAAAATATGAACTATTTTTAAAATGTCATACTGAATTAATCAATTTTGAAGTTATATATTTAATTTTTATTTCATATTTTAAATTGAGATAGAGAAGAAATATCTAACAAAATAGCAAATGCTTCTAATGTCATAGCTGGACTTAAAATGCAAATGATAATCCCTATATACCATTGTTTAAACTTCAACTGCCTTATTAAAATCATCATTATATTTTCCATAAAGGATTTTAAACAAATTCTAAAAAGAGTGGCAGTAATTAAAGAAGACAGGCAAAAAATTATAAAAAGAAAAATGTGCTTTTTGTTTTGGTTTAAAAAAATGACCAGTGATTATTTTAAACTTAAAAAATATACATGTTTGTTGTACACACACTGAAGTACATATATACATTATAAATAATAATAATAATAATAATAAAGATGCTGTTAGAACTGAGCACTAAGAAGAAGATAAGGTGAATATTAAGGCCTATAATGACAGTAGCATAATAACTTTGCACAAACAGGCTTGAAAGTGCAGAGCCTGGCTTATCAGAAAAATAATCTTTCTTTTAAATATGTATGAAGCTGTAAGCAGACAATTTTCTGTAATTTATCTCCCTACTGCATGCTATTATTACATCTTCCTGGATAAAGAGATCATAATGAATTATGTAAATGCTTGATTGTGTTATCAAGCACTCTTGTACCTTGATAATCATTGCTTGATTCTTCGCATTTGGAAATAATGACCTCCAGAATGCTCACTACCTATTTGTACTCCATTCAAAGAATCAATACAAAGATTGCTTTATGTGATTAATGTGTATCCTCTAATTAAAGTCATGACAACAGTATGTTGAGAATCATAAATAACTCATTGTGTTTTGTACAAATTACTTTTTGAAAGAATGGACAATTTTTAAATACATTTGAACATAACAAACTGAAAGACATTATTTGAATAAGCCATACAATTATTTTTGTTGAACTTGGTAAGGTCCAAACATTCTTTCAGCATTTTACACTATGTAGAACTTGTACACCAATTCTATAAATTATAAATCAATCTATATAGAAAACATAATATCACAGCACTACAGGAAATATAACTTCATAAATTACCCAAACTTTCTAAAAGCATACATTTTCTTTTCCTTAAATTTACATATTTCCCTCTTTATTTTTATCCCCTTTATTTTTTTTATAAATAATAAATGTATCACCAAATTTATTAATATTCTATCCATATTTCTTTAGATATTATATCTCCGAGACCCTCTAATACTTCTACTAAATGCTATCTCCACTTATTTTTATACTCTTGATAAATATCTACTTTAATATAACAAAGTAAGCCCCATATGAAACAAAGCTAAATTGTAGTCTAAGCCTGCCAAGTATCACTTCTCATTTTAAGCTAGTACAATGAAAATATTGCCCTCTAACAATTCCTGACCTTGATCAACACATGGTAGTTTTTTATAAAGGCAAATAAGCTACTGCAAAGCTTATAGAGAATACATTAACATTAAATCCCTGTAATTAAACTCTTAAGTTGTTATATGTGTATACATATAAATAAAATGAAAACTGATCTAAAGCTGAAGAAAACTTTTTAAAAATATTGAAGATTGCAAACCTTTGTAAATTAGCAACCATTTGAACTGTATAAGAATACATTTTAAAAATCCCTCATAGTTGAAACTTTTTAGAGAATTTGTAATAAAGTGTCAAAAACTTGACATGTTCATTCAATTGAATGTCTCTCTTAGCTCAATTTCTTTTACATTATAAAAGTCACAATAAGTTATATTGATAAGATCAATATAAAGAATATATGAAAAGTACAAAAAATGCGAGAAAAAAAGAGGGAAAGAAGAAGGAGAGAGGATGGGAGGGAGAGAGAGAGAATGATATGTTGACCAAGAAACAGAAGACAGATACTGGGAGAAAAGATTCAGGGAGGATAGGCAATAGCATAGCAATAATGGTCTACTTTATAAATAGGAAAATGTAAATAAAAGGGTAGGCTGGATTTGACTGACATCACAATCAGCACAACAATGTTTTTGTCTACCACATTTGTTAAACTCACAAGTTCTAGTAGCTTTTCTATAGACCTAGTAGAGTTTTCAGCATATGAAATAAAGCTCTTCTTTTTTCCTGGATGACTTTTGCTTATTCTTCTTGCCTTATTACATTGGCTACAACCACCCTAGAAGTGTTTAGAGTTAACATTCTTGACTCTCTCCTTATTTTAGGGGAAAACATTGTCTCTCACCATTAATGATAATGTTGGCTGTATGTTTTATGAAAATGTATTTTATGAGATAGAAGGAATTATCTTTTACTCATAAGTTGCTCAGAGTTTGCCACAAGAATGAATTTTTCAATTTTGTCAAATTATTTTTCTGCATCTACTGAGATGTTGTTTTTTCATTTAGTAATATGAGCTGTATTTATTAATGTTCAAATGTTAAATCAACTCCACATTTCTGTGATAAACACTCGGTTTGGGGATAAATTAAAGGATAATTATCTTTTTATATATCGTTGAATTTGATTTCCTACATTTTAAAAAATAGTAAAATTTTATTACAGAAAAATTTTACTTACAGAAAAACTGCACAGAGTGCAGACTTCTTATATATCTTCACCCAGTTTTCCCTTTTGCCTCAATTAAATACCTCAGTGAGAAGGTATTTACACACAGATCTGCTAACAGCTCTTGGGCCAGAACTAGTCACATAGTTCCATCCCAACAGGTGAAAGCAAGTAAGAGAATTTTATCATACACTGGAAAGCAGAAAGTCAGAAACTACACCAGGTCTGTGAATCAACATGGCTGTAAACTGGCAGTCAAGAGAGCCTCAATTTTCTCCAAGAATTATTTTATTTATATAGCACACATGTCATAAACTTTTTAAAAGATAGTGCAGTGTATGTATGTACTTTACTATATGGAAAAATTATCATTAGCTGTTGTACAGAGGGTACATTCATATAATAATACTGTATATCAATGTGAACTGTGTGTGTTACATCGATACAACAATGGATATATTTTTGTAAGGTACAACACTAAAGATGCCATCCTCTTGCCTACTTGCAAGCCTTCCTTCTTAAGTTATAGCTTTCTTTCGTTGTATCAAAAATACATTGTATCAAAAACAATTGAATAGTCTACTGATCATTATTTCAAGAAATATTCTAATAATGCTTTGATAGACTATCCTCACAACACTGATCTTGGACTCAAAACTATTCATTTGAAGAGTTTCACATGGCACTTCCCATGTGGAATAGTCTACGTTTTACTAATGTCATTAGAAAACAGTTCCTTCTCAGAGGAAAAACTTTACAGACTTTTAAGCTGTTGCAACCAATCTCATTAAAGATAGGACTGACTTTTTAAAATAGAGTGGTGATAATTTCTTCATATTTGTATATGATTTATATTTCAAAAGATTTTATGCATATTGGCCTTTCTTACACAACAAGGATATTGAACATCTGACAGACGAGAAAGCAGTGCAGTGATTTCCTGCATCAAATATTTTCACCTGGATAATTCTGTAAATTCTGAAAATCCCGTATCTCTTAGTGCCTTGATATTTTCATTATTTATCTATCAAATTATTTATTTGTATCCATATCACTTCCAAATTGCATTTATAAGTAGAAATCTTTTCATACCTCATTGCTTTACAATAAGGAATGAATTTGATTTTAAGAGGCATCATTAATACATACATAACACATACTGAAGCCATGTTTTCAGGAGAAAATGCTAATTTTTACTATTTGAATTGCAATTTTAATTTTCTGCATATTACCTTCATCAGTCTATCTAGTACATATATTTTCGAAGAAGTAATGATATGCCACAATTGCCTATTTATAATAGAAAAAATTGTACATATGTCTTTGTATGTATATACGCATACATATAGATATATTTGTATTTTGCCCCAAATAACAGAAAAGCCATGTGAAGTACTTGATGAATGTGTGCAGTTTTGCATAGAAATGGGAAGTACATTTGATTTTTTTTTTAAATGGCCACACTCAAGGCATATGGAAGTTCCTCAGGCTGCGATTTGAATCCAAGCCACAGCTGGGACGTAAGCTGAATATGCAGCAACACCAGATCCTTTAACTTACTGCTCCAGGCTGGAGATCGAATCTGCACCTCCACAGTGACCCAAGCCACTGCAGCTGGTTTCTCAACCCACTGTGCCAAGGCAGGAACTCTGGGAAGTGCATATTTTTACAGAAACAAATTTTCACTTGTTTTATTCTTTGGCTATGCCAAAGTGCAAAGTTTTTAGTTAAAATGATTCAAATATTCGATGCCAAAATTTTGTATTTTAGATTTCTTGATTCTTATCACCTAATGAAAAAAAAAACACAACCAACAATTATAGAACAACAAAGCAACACTGTTGTAACTGTAAACAATAGTTTTACAAATAAAGAGTTCCTGCTATAGTTCAGTGGGTTAAAACCCCACATTGTCTCTGTGAGGAAGCTGGTACCATCCCTTGCCTTGCCTGCTGGGTTAGGATCCAGTGTTGCCAGAAGCTGCAGGTAAGTTGCAGATGCAGCTTGGATCTGGTATTGTGGTGGTTGTGGCATAGGCCTGCAGCCATATCTCCAATTTGACACCTAGTCTGGGAATTTCCATACGTCTCAGGTACAGCTGTAAAAAGAAAAGATGAATAAATAAGATTAAATAAAAGAAACAAAACAGAGTTATACAAGTAGCAAATAGTTTTCAGATGCATTTGGTTATTATTTTTTTTTTTTTTTGTCTTTTTGCCTTTATGTAGGGCCGCACCCGCAGTATATAGAGGTTCCCAGGCTAGGGGTCTAACAGGAGCTGTAGCCGCTGGCCTTCGCCACAGCCACAGCAACGCGGGATCCGAGCCGCGTCTGCAACCTACACCACAGCTCACGGCAACTCCGGATCCTTAACCCACTGAACAAGGCCAGGGATCAAACCCGCGACCTCATGGTTCCTAGTCGGATTCATTAACCACTGAGCCATGAAGGGAACTCCAGATGCATTTGGTTATTAAAGCTTTCTCTAGCTTGTCAATATGTGTAAAATATCTTCACATTTAAAATTTCACTCCAGGATGGTTAGAGAAAACTAGCACTAATCTTGCACATCTCAGTGTTGTAAAAGGCACTAATCAAAGTGATTATTCAGCATATTCCAAATCAGTAAATATGTTTTACTTTTTAATTATCAATTATATCTTAAGGATTAAGAATAAATTTGAAGAAAATCATGATTTTGTAGTTTGTGACTTCATTAACATAGAACAAAATGCTACCATATAGGGAAAATTATTATATTTAGTTGGTAAATAATTATGTAATTTTAAAAATAGGTTTACAGTTTTGTAGATTTTTGAAATACAAACATTTCTATATAAAGTATATGAATCTAGTTGTTGTATATAAATTTTCTTTAAGCATGTGCTTAACAGAGACGCTTTCAATAGATAAATTTAGAGAAGGGAGTTTCTGATATGTCATCATATCTACAAATCATATTCCATCCTTAAAAAAAAGTTTTAACAATTTGACATACAGAAAAACAATGTTTTTTTAGTTAATAATGTAGAATATGTCATGAGAAAAAACCTAAAAGCCACAAAAAGTATTATTTTCTTATTAATTAATAAGTCCCTTTTCTAGGGACACCTTGTCTAATAACTATCAGCACTTTTGATTATTTAAATTAAACTTAATTAAAATAGAATTGCATTCCAATTTTTCAGTCATTGTATCCATATTTGAAGTGGTCAATAACTGAATGTGACCAATGACTATCATATTAGACAACACAGTGGAACATTTCCATCATTGCTGAATAAACATTAAGCAAAGCTGTTGGCAAGGTTATTTTTGAAAGTTCCTGCTGAAATTCCGAAGAGTCTGCATTAACATATCATCTGTCCAATTACTAACATGTGACCTTGGACAATCAGCTTTTTCTGCTTCGGTTTCTTCATCTGTAAAATAATTCTAATAGTACCTACCTCCTAAGAGTTTACATGATGGTTAAATGCATAATGCAGATAAAGTGCACCAGGTAGTTCAAGGTGTACTTATGTAGCATATAACTACTACTGCAAAAGAAAAATTAACAGTTATCCTTATTCTATGAAGAACAGTGACATACTTTGTTTCTTAATTGTCACAGTTTCGAAGTATCTCTCAACTCCCTGCTTCATTGCTATTTCACAGAGAATTTCCTTCTTTCATCCTGCCTCCAAACCAAACTATCACCACATCCACACGCCAGTTTGCTTTCTCACAAATACATGTATCCAATGGGAGAGAAGACAGTGCCCAACTTCTATCAAGTCATTCCCTTGCCACTTTACATCACCCCTTCCTCCAAGTCACTGTGTCCACATAAGCCCCAAAGCTAGGTTGAGCCTATAATTTATCTTCCAAATGAAGTAATTGCAAGAATTAACTAAGTATAAATATTTTTTCCATTTTCATTAAAGTACAGTTGATTTACAGTGTTGTGCCATTTTCTGTTGAGCATAATTATTAATTGTTTAATAATATGAACTTGAAATGGAGACGGTCTGTACAAGGCAGTATGGTAACTTTGTGGTATTCAGAGTCATTCTCTGAATAATCTTTTTAGATGCAAAAGAGGCAGAACAGAACCTGCAGTCCTTGACCTATAGCTTTTTCTGTTGTGCCCTAAATGCAAATCCCTGCCTTATCATTTGAAATTACATCCCTGGACACTGACACACATCTGGTTTCATATATGACATGTGTTTTTTACTCAAAAGCAAGGTGAGGTTAGAGGTAGGATTAATAGGGTGAAGCTACTATTCATTTTCTCTCCAGCTTTTTCTTATCCCTTCAGTTTTTTTTTCTTTTTTTGCTTCATATTTCCTCAGTATTGTAGTGAAGTGAAAAATGTACAGCCATTGACACTTTAATCATTATCAAAATATGCAGAAGGATTAAGTGACTTCTTCTATATTATCCTCTAATGTACTATTTATTCTATGATCCTCAAGGGCCCAGGAATGTGTCTTAGAGCCTGCCTGGAGAAATATCTACTTGATACGCCTTGATTTAAAGGAAACAAGACCTTAGTGTTTGCTATCTGAATCAGGGAAGAAACAGCATTTCTCCCCACTAGTTATCCTATTTCCTGTCTCCTACTTGCCAACATGTTTGCATGTTATATAAAGCACATATTCATCCCTTCTTGAAGCATATCCTACCACACTCTAGCCTCTACGTATCTGTACATTTCAACATGTCTTTGTGCCATAACAGTCACCTCCAATAACATATTCTGTGGTTTTTCTATTGACCTAGATGCATACAGCTTTCTTAATCTTTATGCCTACTTCTCACATTTTGTTTTTCTCAGTCATACATATTTATAATGTACATATTATGTACCCCTATGTCTAGAAATGAGAATTGGAAAGTTTAACCTTGTGCTGATTTACTTCTTAATTGGAGAGCACTTACTCATGTTAGTCACATTACATAAAAATCTGTTGACATAATGTGATTGGGAGTTAATCTTTATTAAAGCAATCTTTTTATAATAATTTCCCAAATAACTATAACTGATTGTTATGCCTGCACAGATTTTTTTCCCCCATACATAAAACAGACTTTTGAATATATCTTTTTTTTTGTTTTTTTGTATTTTTAGGGCTGCACCCACAGCATATGGAGGTTCCCAGACTAGGGGTCTAATCAGAGCTGTTGCTGCCGGCCTTTGCCACAGCCACAGCCACAGCCATAGCCACAGCCATAGCCACAGCCACGCCAGATCTGAGCCACGGCTGCATCCTATACCACAGCTCATGGGAACGACAGATCGTTAACCCACTGAGCGATGCCAGGGATCAAACCCACAACCTCACTGTTCCTAGTCAGACTCATTTCCACTGCACCACGACGCGAACTCCCATGGAATATATCTTGACCACTCTTTACTTCCTCTAGTACTGAAGATTCTTCATATTAAAGACTAGATTCATATTATATTTTATAAAGAGGTAGTATGCTTTTCACTTCTCTACTCTTGTGTATCTTCATATAAATTATCATGCACTAGTGATGTGACAGATTTTAAGGAGATAACATTTCATTCCAATTAATGTCACCAATACTGAAAGATAGCTATATAAATACACACAAAGTATTTGTACTCAGTTCTTTTTTAAAAGGAGGTAGTTATTAAGCATCTTCTACTGTGTGTATATTTATCTAGCATATATAACAGAAATTACCCTTCATCCATCACACTTGGGTTACACAACTACTTAACCTTCACTTTTAGAATATTTTAGTTTCATAATCGTGAATGCATCCCGCTAGGTCACACCTATATTACTTTTGACTGCTAATGTTTAAATTTCACTAAATCTACTTTAATTTCTTGTTTGGCATAAATATCTAAAGAAAGACTCTTGTGATGTGGGTTTGATGATAACTGCTTTGCAGATATGGAATTTTCCTAAAATTAATTTCAATTTGGTGGTATTTGGCTATGTGCATCTGTAAGCATGTGATATTGTGAAGAGTTATGTGTGTAACAAAAACAGATGAATTACCTATTTTAATGGAAATTAGGTCCTCCCTTAAATTACTTCTGTGAGGTTTTTGGCAGGAGGGCACTCAGGCCTCCCATGTGGAATATTTGAAAACAGATATTACTGTCACTTGATAAAAATGAGCTTGATTTGTTTCTTCCTTCTCTGCTTTCTGAAACATTTTCTAGCCCAATACACCTGCTAGAGCAGTTTCTTTTGCCTTTTAATGTGTGTTTAGGAGTTTAACATGCAAAATTATAATCTGTTTTGCCTTTCCACATACTCATTTGGCATCCTGCCAAGATTTTCAGATTACTTAGGCCTTATAAAATCTTCAGTGTAAATCCTATATGCTATTAAAAATGATTTGTAATCTATATCACAGTCACTTTAGAAGTGCAATCTCAAATTATCTTAAAATGTTGGTGCCTTATAGCTTTCAGTATGAACTTAATTATATGACGACTCACTTTTTCCATGAATTATGCTGGAACTTGGCCCAAAATACAGATTATAAAAAGCAGTTGGGGGAGTTCCCTGGTGGTTTAGTTCAGTTGAGGATCCCACGTTGTCACTGCTGTGGTGCAGGATCCATCCCTGGCCCAGGAACTTCCACACGTCACGAACTTGGCCAAAAAAAAAAAAAAAAAAAAGGCAGCTGGGAAAGGTCAAGAGCTTTCACTCAAGGCGACAATGTTTGGCTTGAATGAGTTTAATTAAATATTTTTATTTTTGCAGGTTTGATAATTTACACACTAATTTCCAAAGTCTCTCAATGTTTGTCACTCAGTCACCATAGAATATTTTTGCTGGAATAGTTTATACAAATAAGAACATTATCACCACTAAAACAAACTGTATTAATTTGGTTATGTAACTCAAGCAATATTAAAATTTCTTCCTGGGAATTTTATATCAATAAAAATTAACTCATTAATGAGGACACAAGTCTGATAATACGAGTGATTCCAAAAGAAAGTGGGAGTATAAAGTATTTATAATGGAAAGAATGCTTGAATGTGATTACTAATTTAGCTTCAAAATTAAGGTCTTGAAGGAAAATACAACTTTAAATTTGGGGATTTTCTTATAAAATTAATTGCAACTCTATCATACATGGTTCATCTGCATCTTCATTAAATTTTTGTTTATTTTTTATTAGCTACCAGATATGACTACAGAAATGTAAAATACCCTAAACAATAGTTAAGAGTAAATAATTTTTTTTAATGGAATGCTTATTCCTCAACCAAAGAATCTTGAGCAGGGATGGGAACCTGTAGGTTACTACCAAAGCCTAGGACTGAAAAGGCACATAGGAATTCCTTTTACCTTCACAAGTATTTTTTTTTTATTGTACAATTGATTTACAATGTTTTGCCAAATTCTGTTGTACAACATAGTGACCCAGTCATATGGGTGTGTGTGTGTGTGTGTGTGTGTGTGTTTGTGCATACATTCCTTTGCTTATATTGTCTTCCACTAAGGTCTATTCCAAGAGATTGTATATAGCTCCCTGTGCTATTCAGTAGGGCTTCATTACTTATCTATTCTAAATGTAATATTCTGCATCTACTAACCCCAAACTACCAGTCCATCCCACTTCCTCCCTGAATCCCCTTGGCAAGCACAGGTCTGTTCTCTATGTCCCCGGGTGTGTTTCTATTCTGCAGATGGGTTAATTTGTGCCATATTTTAGATTCCACATATAAGTGATATCATATGCTATTTGTCTTTCTCTTTCTGACTTAGTTTTAAGTATACCTAACCTTTCTTTTGACTATTAACTATAATAAGTTTTAAGCATACCTAACCTTTCTTTTGACGATTAACTACAATACTTTATAGAATTAAGGGAAACTCAGTCACCTTTTTCTTTCTTTCCTTTTTTTTAGAGTCAGAGTTTTATTGTTTCTGTTTGTGTTTGCATTATTGTTTTTACAACTTTGGTGTATGGGGGTTCCCAGGCTAGGGGGGGAATTGAATCGGAGCGACAGCTGCTGACCTACACCACAGCCACAGCCACACGGGATCCGAGCCAGATATGCAGCCTACACCACAGCTCACAGCAATGCCAGATCCTTAACCCACTGAGCGAGGCCAGGGATTGAACCCACAACCTCATGCTTACAGAAGTAGGATTTGTTTCTGCCATGCCACGATGGGAACTCCAGAGTTAGTGTTTTTACCACTTTGTCCTGATTGTTTACTTCTTCTATGGCCTCTCATAAGGCTGATCTTATTTCACACTAGGGGAAGGTGTGGTGCTAAGAGCTTCCTTTTCATCTTAGCAAAAAGAAAAACCCTCTGTGTGATTCTTCATCATCCACCTCTCCTTAATGGCTTCTGTTAAGCTATAAGAATGTCCACTGCCTTTTTTTTTACTTCTGCACTTCCTTTCTGGCATGTGCCTTTTTGTCATTCACTGCAGGCTTTTGTTTCAGAATGACTTCATCCTGTGTCTCCATATATAAACACGGCAGACATGTCACCTGTTCTACTTTGATTATCACAGAACATATTCTTTATATATATATGGAAGTCACATAAGTTTGCTTGGATCTCTGTACATAAACACAGCTTGCCAATTTGAAGACCAAGCACTTGAAATCCAAACACCATGCTTTTAAATGGAAAATTGCTCAGTGAGGCTTGTCACATACTCAGCTTCCCCCAAGAAGCAAGGTGCAATCTGAAATCATTCAACCAAAAAAAGAAAGGAACAAAGGAGAAACATAGAGTCAACTGGAAAACAAGTTTTTAAATGGCAATAAATCTTTATCAATATTTATCAATAATTACCTTCAATGTCAATGGACTGAATGCTCCAATCAAAAGAGTTGTAGACTTGATTTAAAAAAAATGCCCACAATATGCTGCCGATAAGAGACTCAGGATAGGGCAAAGGACACATATAAATTGAGAGTGAGTAGATGAAAAAGCTATTTCATGTGTATAGAAATGACAGGAAAGCAGGAGTTGCAGTACTCATATCAGACAAAATAGACTTTAAAACAAAAGCCATAAAGAAAGACAATGAAGGATGCTATTTAATGATGAAAGGATCAATTCAAGAAGAGGATATTATACTTGTCAACATATACACCCCTAAAATAGGAGTACCCAAATGTATACGACAAATACTAACAGGCATAAAAGGAGAAGGTGATGGGAATGCAATAATGGTAGGAGATTTTAGCACCCCACCCACATAAATGAACAGATACTCTAGACAGAAAATCAATATTACAACAGAGATTCTAAGTGACCAAAGAGGACAGTTAAACTTATTTTCAGGACATTACATCCCACAAAATCAGAATATACATTATTTTCAAGTGCACCTGGAACAATTTCGAGGACTGACCACATACTGGGGCACAAAAGTAATCTCAACAAATTCAGGAGTATAGAAATTATTTCAGTCATCCTTTCTGACCACAATAGCATGAAAATAGAAATCAACCACAGAAAAAGAAGTGAGAAAAACTATCTACATGGAAATTAAACAACATGCTACTAAAAACAATGGGTCAATAAGGAAATCAAAAGGGAAATTAAAAAATACCATGAGACAAATGACAATGAAAATAGAACCATTCAAAATCTATGGGATGCCACAAAAGTAGTTCTTAGAAGGAAGTTCTTAGTGATACAGGCCTTCCTCAAAAAAGAAGAAAAATATCAAATCAACAACTTAACCTGCCACCTAAAAGAATTAGAAAAAGAACAAACAAAACTCAAAGTCAGCAGAAGGAAGAAAATCATGAAGATGTAAGAAGAAATCAATAAAATAGAGATTCAAAAAGCAATAGAAAAAAATCAATAAAACCAAGAGACTGTTCATTGAAAGAGTAAATAAAACTGACAAATCTCTGGCCAGACTCACCAAGAAGTAGAGAGAACCCAAATAAACAAAATAAGAAATGAAAAAGGAGAAATCCCAATGGAGACTACATAAATACAAAAATAAATAAACAAATAAAGAGAGAGAGAGAATACTATGAATACTATATGCCAACAAATTTGACAACCTAGAGTGGACAACTCTCTAGAGACATACAGACTACCAAAACTCAACCAAGAAGAAAGATCTAACACTAGAAATGATATTGAATATGTAATAAAAAACACTCCCTACAAGGAAAAGTCAAGGACCAGGTGGCCTCACAGGTGAATTCTACCAAACATACAAAGAAGAACTTATACCCATCCTTCTTACACTTTTCCAAAAGGCTGAAGAAGAAGGAACACACCCAAGGACATTCTATGAAGCCATCATCACCCTAATACAAAAACCAAAGATACTACCAAAAAATGAAACTATAGAACGATATCTTTGATGAATATAGATGCAAAAATTCCCAACAAAATTTTATCCAACTGAATCCAAGAACACATAAAAAAGATTATACACCACAATGAAGTAGGTTTCATCTCAGATTCAAAAGGATGGCTCAACATACACAAATTAAACAAGGTCATACACCACACACTGACAAAAGAAAAGTCAAAAATGACACGATTATCTCAATAGATTCAGAAAAAGCATTTGACAAAATCCAACACCCATTCATGATAAAAACTCTTATCAAAGTGGATACGGAGGGATCCATATATTAACGTAATAAAAGCCAATTATGATAATCCCACAGCCAATATAATACTCGATGGAGAAAAGCTGAAAGCCTTCCTTCCAAAATCTGGGACAAGACAAGGATGCCCACTCTCACCATTTTATTCAATGCAGTATTGGAAGTCCTAGCCATGACAATCAGACAAACAAAAGAAATAAGAAGAGAAGAAAAGAAAAGAGAAGAGAGGAGAAGAAAAGCAAAGCGAAGAAAGGTAAATTTGTCATTTTATGCAGATGACATAATACTCCATACAGAAAACCGTATTCACATAAAAACTACTTTAATTGATCAATGAATTCAACAAAGTAGCAGGATATAAGATTAGGATTCAGAAACTGGTTGCATTTCTATATACTAACAATGAAATAGCAGAAAAGTAATATAAAAATACAATACTTTTTAAAATAACACCCCCAAAATTAAATACCTAGGAATAAACTTGACCAAGGAGGTGAAAGACTTATATGCAGAGAACTATAAAACATTAATCATGTTGCTGTGGTATAGGCTGGCAGCTGCAGCTTTGATTCATCCCCTACCCTGGAAACTTCCATATGCCATGGGTGCAGCACTAAAAGGGCAATAAAATAAGATAAAATAAAATAAAACAAAACATTAATCAGGGAATTTAAAGAGGATGCAAAGAAATTGAAAGATATCCCATGCTCCTGGGATGGATGAATTAATACAGTTAAAATGGCCATATCACCCAAAGCAATCTACAGATTTAATGTGATCCCTATCAAATTACCTATGAAATTTTCACAGCACTAGAAAAAACAATCCAAAAATCTGTCTGGAACCACATAAGACTCAGAATTTCCAAAGAAATCCTTACAAAAATAAAAACAAGCAGAAGGCATAACTCTCCCAGACTTCAGACAATACTACAAAGGTACACTGATCAAGATGGTATGATACTAGTACAAAAAGACATACGGACCAATAGAACACAATAGAGAGCCCAGGAATAAACCCAGTCACTACAGTCAATTATTCTTTGACAAAAGAGGCAAAAATATAAAATGGGAAAAAGTCCCTTCAGCAAATGGTGCTGTGAAAAACGACAGCTGCTTATAAATCAATGAAACTAGAACATGTCATGCACAAAAATAAAAAATGACAAAGATAAACATACAGCAAGATACTTACAGACTTAAATACTTAAATACTTAAAGACTTAAACATAAAGCAAGATACTATTTAAACTTAAACTTAAAGACTTAAAGACTTAAACATAAAGCAAGCTACTATAAAATTCTAGAAGAGAACATAGGCAAAACATTTTCTGCTGTCAATGGTACAAATGTTTTCTTAGATCAGTCTCCTGAGGCAATAGCAATGAAAACAAAAATGAACCAATGGGACCTAAACAAACTTACAAGCTTTTTGCACAGCAAAGGAAACCATTAAAAAAAAAAAAACTACGGAATGGGAGAAAATAGTTGTAAAAGATGCAATTAAGAAAGGCTTAATCTTCAAAATATCAAGCAAATCATACAACTCAACAGCCAAAAAAAAAAAAAAAACCCAACTGAAATATAGACAGAAGACCTACTCACTTCTCCAAAGGAGACATACAGATGGCCAGCAAGCCAACTTGGGGAAAGCAAAATTGATAACATAGAACTATTATCCAGTCAATAAATAAAAAGTATGGAGCATACTTAATAAATAATCACTCTAGATATTTCAATCACAGGAAATTTCACACACAGATGTGATTATACACACACGCGCACACACACACAGACAAAATTGCATCAGGTAATGCATTACAGGTAGTATCTAGGATAGGAAGCTGTTAACTAGTCCTTGAGATAGAGGGATACAGGAATATGCGATTCTTACTAGAACTAAAAACCAGA
>PVHT021183727.1:19128576-19222808 GCA_004024745.2 Catagonus wagneri
TCTGGTTTTTAGTTCTAGTAAGAATCGCATATTCCTGTATCCCTCTATCTCAAGGACTAGTTAACAGCTTCCTATCCTAGATACTACCTGTAATGCATTACCTGATGCAATTTTGTCTGTGTGTGTGTGCGCGTGTGTGTATAATCACATCTGTGTGTGAAATTTCCTGTGATTGAAATATCTAGAGTGATTATTTATTGACTGGATAATATTTCTATGTTATCAATTTTGCTTTCCCCAAGTTGACTGAAATTTAAATTGCTTAAAACCCATCATGAGAGCTTAGATATTTTCTTTGTGATTTTTGTAGTTATCTTAAGATTGATATTAACTAAACTATACTATTGTTTTCAATATAGTGTTACATTATTTCCAAGAATGCGTTAATTTATGTTGCCACTCTATAATAATTGTCTCCTGGGCAATTTCATTATTCTTAAATTTCTACTCAAATAGAAATAATTGACAGACAAGTATAATATCCTTTGAATTTCTTACTGTAGAATTTTAAATAACCTGAATGATGTGATATAATACTTACTAATATTTTCTTAATTATTTTTACAGAATAGGCATTAAATAACAGAAAATATGTTAAAGTCATAAATACAGTTTGTGCTTGTGGGTTATTATTGTATGCAATTGAATTAATTCTATAAAATTACAGACTTTATAAAATATTTTTTAAAACTCTTAAATCATTTGACCCAGATATACTTGTCATTTTAACACAATAGTAGTTATTTAAAATTATTATAATTTTAGTGTTTTTACCAATTATCTTTACTTTAAGGTAGCATAATACAGATATAAGGATACAGGCATGTACTAATCAAAATTAAATGAAGTTGTAATTCTGTCTGACAATTTTGTATATAATGAGCCAAGAAACAATTCAAAATATTTTATAGAGGAAAAAACTGAAACACTGAGAGTTTAATGAGACATATTTTGATTCATGTTTAGAAAAAAAATCATTCTATAAGAAATCAGTCTCATTATCATAGTATCTTTATTATTTTGTGAATGGAGAAAGCAGTTTCTATAGTTTTGCTAACCCATAATATTATAAAAGAGTTTTAATAAATAGATTACTATATTTGTTTAGATTCTTTTTATCTTTAGTCTTGAACAATGTAGAAAGAAATATTGTGTTCCAAACTTACTCAGATTGGTTCTTTTCCTCCCCTTTTCTCCATGTATTTGCATTAGGCTTATTGCTTTTTGTATTCCATTTTAACTTTCCCCCATATCCTGGTTAGTTTTGGTTATTGTTTTTGACTATGTAAAACACTGTCATTGTTGTAAAGGGCAGAATTATATACAAGTTATAGTCGTTCATATCTGCTAATGGGCATTTACATTGGTTCCACATTAGCAATTGTGAATAATACCATAATGCACAAGAGAGTGAAAGTATCTTTTTGAGATCCTAATTTCAGTGCCACAGAAAGACAAATACCACATGATTCCATTTATATAAAAGTATCACAAACAGTCAAATTCATAGACTCAGAGATTGCAATGGTGGCAACCCACATCTGGAGGAGAGAGAAATGGGGAGTTATTAATCAATGGGCACAAAGTTAGTTACACAAGATGAACAAGCTCTAGAGAACTGCTGTGTAACACTGTAATTATCATAAAAATAACATATTATACACTTAAATTTTTTAAGAGGGTAGATCTCATGTTAAGTATTTTTACTACAATAAAATTATAAACAAATTAAAAAGAATAAAGTATAAACAAAATTATACTTAGAGATCTACCACTCACTCCTTATTTCTTGCTTCTACCTTGTTCTCATTCTCACATTAATTTCTCCCTTTTACCACCACTGTCTGTAACAATCCAAACTCATTAGTTTCTGGCTTACCTTTTTTGTAATACATTTTTACAAAAGTGGGGAGCTATGTATATATTTTTTCTTTTTTAAAACCTTTTTATTGATGTGTTTTGACATACAAAAAGATGTACATAATAGTGTATACAACTTGATGACTTTAGAGATTAATATACATCCACGAAACCATCACTGCAATCTATATCATAAATGTATGTATTATCCCCCAAAATTTCCTCCTACCCTCTTTATTTATATTAATTGATATTAGTATTTAATAATAATTATTATTTGTGATAAGAACATTTAACATTAGATCTATTCTCTTAGCGAATGTTTAAGTACACAGTGGAGTATTAATTATAGACACTGTTCAGTAGATCTCCAGTCTTTATTCAACTTGCATAACTGAAACTGTATCCTTTGACTAAACTGCATGTTTTCTCTTTCCCTGCATTCCCTGGCAACCACTGTTTTATGTCCTGCACTTTTGTAAAAAGTATATCATACTATATAAACTTTTTGATACTTTGCCCTTTTTTCATAAGTAACAATATATCTTACAATGTATATTAAATATACTCCATATTAGTTCAGAGAGCTTTTTCTCATTCTTTACTCTTCCATTGTTTGCATAAACCGTAGTTTTAAACTACATTTTAATGGATAGACGAAGGTTTACAACTTTTTTATATTCGGTTTCCTTCCTCAATTTTTAAGAGGTTTTTATGTAGGGATAGTAGCTCTTTGTGATATATGTTGAATAGGTTGCAAATACTTTCTCCCATTTTATCATTGTATTTTATTTCATTTCCACAAATTTAAAAAATTATATAGTAAATTTATAATGTTTATTTTTCCCACGGGCTTTGTCTATAACTGAGAGCTAAACGTATTGTAGATACCGTAAGAATAGATGAAGAAAAATGAAATCGATAGTGTGAAAATTTATACTCTACTAATTTAGACTAAGATTGCATGAAGTATTTGGCACTCACATCAAAATATTAAGTCATTCAGCTTTGTGTCAACTGAAGTTCCTAAAATTTTTTAATACAGTCTCCTGTTATGGCCATTTGATACTATGAAATTAATTTCATAGTTTTCATTTGCAGTTAGTAAATGTCAGTTGTCAAATGTGGTCTACTGTTCTAGCCTGTCAAAATCATTTTTATATCACAGCTTTCCTCTACAATACTTCATATTAACAGCAACGAAAAAAAATCACAATATCTAATATGCTAAAATTAGGCCAACGATTAGAATATTCACTATACCCAGATCAAGTATAAAACTCTTATCAATTCTGACTGCCTATACAGTTTCATACTTATATACTTTCATAGTTTATAGTTTCATACTTCAGTTTGGGGACCATAGAAAAAAACACCAGGTTTAATTAGGCAGCATATCCTTTGTTTCCCAGGATATAAAATATACAGAAACAAATGTATAATTTCCAAACATATATATATAATCCTTGTTCTATTATCACATATTGAGATAGTTTTGTAGTGTCCAATTATGCTCACAAAACTGTTTTTATTACATTATTTTCATTGTAAATGAAATAATTATTTCATTATTTTATTACATTATTTTCATTGTAAATGAAATAGAAATAAGATTGTAACATCTTATTTCTATAATAATTTAGATTGTATCAATATGCTAACATTGGCAAGTAACTAAACCCATTATCACAATAAACACAAACCTCATGAAAGTGGCTAAAAAGACAGAAAAATTATACCTAACTGAAATTAAAACTAACACACAAACCAAGCAGAAAAGAGCAAGAAATAACCTATATAAAATAAATTGATTTTGAAGATAGATATCCAAATATGCCCTATCTGAAATCAGAACATGTGACAATGGTGAAACTGGACACTTTCTACATTATATATAATGTATTAATACACTGACAATGAAAGCATAACTTTTAAAAATAGCAGAATCACCTAAAATATAAAAAATTTGTTGATAATTTTAATTTATAAATAATACATTAAAAATAATTATTTAAAACAATAGTAAAATTAACAGACAATATACAAAATGTAAATGTATTTTACAACTGTGGTAAGTCACACTGTGAACAATTTATATGTAATGTAATATCCAGAAACATACAAAACTAAATGAGAAATAACACAGAGAACTATGATCAAACATAATAGTTAAGGATAAGTATAAATAGTAAGGTTAAATAATAAACCAAGAATATGTGACAAAATATATTTTAAATGGTGAAACCATAAAATCCAAATACATGGTATATTTTAATTTTTAGGAAAATAAATTATTTTTATTTATGGAAAAAATCAGTAAAATAGAGTAGCAATTTCAGTATTAGTACGAACAAAAAGATAACCTAAGGAAGTAGATTTAAATGAAATAATGAGGGTTACAGTGAAAAGCATCATTTACAATGAATATAAGGACTTTGAGGTTTTGTAAATTTGAACAAATGCATCAAAATACATGTAACAAAGCATATTAAAAATTCTAGAAATAAGCAAATAAAACACTAAGTCTTTACTAGATCATTTTAAAAACACAGAACATTATAAAGTTTGAAAAATATCACTTAAAACATTTATATATATAAGTACATATTTATACACAAACTATATGCATGTGTGCATATATGAATATGTGTGTCTTTTGGCATTTTAAAATTATTTTGTATTTGGCTCAACAGGTAGAAATATTATGACCACTGATCACAATGCAATACTATTAATAAACAATTAACATCATCTACCTAAAATAATACAACTTTATAGGCAATACCCTAAATAACATTCACATCAAGAGTTTATATATCCAAAAAGCAAACAGAATGGTAACAAAGCAGCAATGATAAAAAACTGTTTGAGTCATAAATCATTTTATTAAATAAAAATAAATTCAAATAATCAATGAACAACTGAAACTAAAACATAATCAAACATTAATTCTTTAGGAAGCAGGTACTGCAATTATAATGAACAGATTAAGTAAGAATCAGAAAGAGAAAAGTCAATTTTAAAATCTAAGAAATAACTGAAATAAAGTTGTTCTTTCATTTATTTATTTATTTATTTTTGGCCATATCCACAGCATGGGCAAGTCCTGGGCCAGGGATCAAACCCGTGCCACTCCAGTGACCTGAGCCACTGTAATGACAATTCCAGATCTTTAACCCATTGCTCCACAAGGGAACTCTCTGTTCTTTTATTTTTTAATCAAAGTGTAGTTGATTTACAATATTATATTAGTTTCAGGTACACAATATTATGTTAGATTCAGTAAAACACAGTGAAAAAAGACTTTATATAAGATCAAACAATGAAAATTCGAAAAATGACAGTTCTGGTAGTGGCTCAGCAGTGAGGAACCCGAGTAGGATCCATGAGGACACAGGTTAAATACCTGGCCTCGCTCAGTAGGTTAAGGATCTGGAGTTGCCACAAGCTGTGGTGTAGGCTGCAAGACGCTGCTCGGATCCCGCATTGCTATGGTTGTGGTGTAGGCTGGCAGCCGTAGCTCTGATTCAACACCTAGCCTGGGAACTTTCATGTGGCATAGGTGCGGCACTAAAAAGACCAAAAAAAAAAAAAGGGAAATCAGTGAAATGACAAAATTCAACATTTTGAATGGAAAATTAGTACAGTCACAAATATAAAGTATATTCAATTAGTAAAACACTGTATGCATTAATATACAAATACATGTAGAACATTTATAACTAGATATCTCATAAATACATAAATATGATAGATAAATAATTCTGGCCTATACAGATTTGAAAAAACTCAAGTTATCACCTCTTGGAACATCATCCTCTTTTTACTATTTGTTTTTACTGCAATACTATATTACATGCCTGAGAGTATTTCTTTAGCAATTTTATTTTCCTTTTTTTAAGATTTTTATTTTTTTCTATCAAAGTCGATTTAAAATGTTATGTCAATTTCTGCTGCACAGAAAACTGACCCAGTCATACATATAGATAGAGAGATAGATAGATAGACAGATAATAGATAGATAGATAGATTCTTTTTCTCACATTATCCTCCATCATGTTCCATCACAAGTGACTAGATATAGTTCCCCGTACTATACAGCAGGATCTCATTATTTACCCATTCCAAATGCAATAGTTTGCATCTATTAACCCCAAACTCCCAGTGCATCCCACTCCTCCCCCTCTCCCTTGGCAAACACAAGTATGTTCTCCAAGTCCAAGAGTTTGTTTCTTTTCTATAGATAGGTTCATTTGTGCCATATATTAGGTTCCAGATATAACTGATACCATACTGTATTTGGCTTTCTCTTTCTGACTTAACTTCAGAAGTCTCTATTCCATCTCTATTCCATTCCATCCATGTTGCTACAAATGGCATTATTTTGTTCCTTTCTATGGCTGAGTAGTATTCCATTGTGTAAAATACACCACATCTTCTTAATCCACTCATCTGTTGATAGACATTTAGGTTGTTTCCATGTCTTGGCTATAGTGCTGCAATGAACACAGGGGTGCACGTATCTTTCTCAAGGAAAGTTTTGTCCAGATATATGCCCAGAAGTGGGACTGCTGGACCATATGGTAGTTCTATATTTAGTTTTCTAAGGTACCTCCACACTGTTTCCCATAGTTGTACCAATTTACATTCCCATCAACAGTGAAGGAGGGTACCCTTTTTGCCACACCCTCTCCAGCATTTGTTATTTGTTGATTTGTTAATGATGGCCATTCTGACCAGCTTGAGGTGGTACCTCATAGTAGCCTTAATTTGCATTTCTCTAATAATTAGTCATGTTGAGCATTTTTCCATGTGCCTGTTGGCCTTCCATATGTCTTCTATAGAGAAATATCTACTCAGATCTTCTGCCCATTTTTCAATTGGTTTTTTTTTTTTTACTGTTGAGTTGTATAAGTTGTTTGAATATCTTAGAGATTAAGCTCTTGTCAAGTTACACCTTTTGAAACTATTTTCTTCCATTCCTTAGGTTGTCTTTTTGTTTGTTTGTTTACATTTTCCTTGGCTGTGCAAAGGACTGTCAGTGTGGTTAGGTCCCTGGTTTATTTTTGGTTTTATTTCTGTTGCTTTAGGAGACTGACCTAAGAAAATATTTGTATGGTTGAGGTCAGAGAATTTTTGCTTATGTTCTTTTCTAGGAGTTTTATGATGCCTTGTCTTAGACTCTTTAAGTCATTAAGTCATTTTGAGTCATTTAAGTATTTAAGTCATTTTGAGTTTATTTTTGCACATGGCCTGAGGGTGTGTTCTAGTTTCATTGATTTATGTGGCTGTCCAGTTTTCCCAGCAACACTTACTGAAGAGACTGTCCTTTTCCCATTTTATATTATTTTCTCCTTTGTCGAAGATTAATTGACCGTAGGTGTCTGGGTTGATTTCTGGGTTACTTACTCTGTTCCATTGGTTTGTATGTTTTTATACCAGTACCAAACTGTCTTGACTATGGTAGCTTTGTAATATTGTCTGAAGTCTGAGACAGTTATGCCTCCTGATGCTTTATTTATTTTTTTTCCTCAGCATTGCTTTGGCAATTCTGGTTATTTTATGGTGCCATAAAAATTTTTGTATTGTTTGTTCTAGTTCTGTGAAAAATATCATGGGTACTTTGATAAAGATTGCAAAGAATCTACAGATTGCTTTGGGTTTTATAAGCATTTTAACAATATTAATTCTTCCTAGCCAGGAGCATCGAATATCTTTCCATTTCTTTGAACCCTCTTTAATTTCCTATATTCTTGTTTTATAGCTCTCAGCATATAAGACTTTCACCTCTTTAGTCAGGTTTATTCCTATGCATTTAATTTGGGGGGTGTGATTTTAAAATGTATTTTATAATGTGTAATTTTATGTATTTTATATTCTTTTTCTAATATTTCATTGTTAGTATACAGAAATACAACCAATTTGTCAATGTTAACCTTGTATCCTTCTACTTTGCTGAATTCATTGATCACTTCAAGTATTTTTTTTTTGTGTGTGTGTAGTCCTTAGGGTTTTCTATATATAGTATCATGTCATCTGCATATAGTGACGATTCTACCTCTTTTCTTCCAGTGTGGATACCTTTTATTGCTCTTGTTTGACTAATTGCTGTGGCTAGGACTTCCAATACTATGTTAAATAAAAGTGGTGGCTGTTCTTAGTCTTTCTCTTTCCCTCATCTAATGTCACAACCTATATAAATGTGAATCTTCTTGTTTTTTATTATCACTCCTCTTAGAATTGGGGAGATTCTTCTGAATATTTTATCATGTCTAATATATTTAACCTATTTCTATAATGCCTGATGGGTTAGGATCCATCTTCAAAAACTTTTGCAAGTTCCACTTATATTTTGAAATCTGATGGAATATTCATTGTACATACCAGGGCATCTTATTAATTTCATCTATCTGATAGTCTTTTTTTTCTTTTCTATGGTATAATAAACATTCTCAAATAACTGAAGTCCACATTACACTATGCAAGATGAAAGTTAATCATGATGGGTAAGAACAGAAGCCAGATAATAGGTACAAATATAATTAACAATAAAGATTTGATGAAAAGTGTGGTTCTTATAAGTAAAAAGTCTATAGGCTCTTTATATAGTGTCTGACTATAGGCTCTTTACATAGTGTGGGGTGGTGGGGAAGCTATCATTTCTAACTAGAGTTTTACATAAAAATTCCTTACGTATTCAAGGTCAGTTTACAAATAAAAGAAAACAAAACAACCAAAACTATGTGTGCCTGTTTATATTGTGATTGGAAAAAATTAAATGACTAAAATCATTTTTGTTTCATTTAAAAAATGCTTTGCTAATACAGTTTGTGATTGTTAAACAAAATGTGAGATTTTGTTTACAAAAATTCATTATGTATTCAAGGTCAGTTTACAAATAAAAGAAAAAAAAACAACCAAAACTATGTATGCCTGTTTATATTGTGACTGGAAAAAATTAAATGACTAAAATCATTTTTGTTTCATTTAAAAAATGCTTTGCTAATAAGTTTGTGATTGTTAAGCAAAATGTGAGATTTTGTTTACAAGAGTTAAATTTAGTCAGATGCATCTGTTTTAGTATTTACAATTCTACTCAGGCTATTGAAAAATATTTGACTAATATGCATTGTAAAATATGACCTCAGCTAAAGTAAGTCATACAAGTGAGACATTCTTCATGAAATACATATGAACTATTTTGTGGTCATTACGTAAGCAGGCTGTTTTATCTTCCATTACAACTTCATTTTGCCCTAGGGAACCCAGCTGCCAGAAAATGTGGTATCATTACATGCATGTCAAAAACGATAGTACACACTTCCCTAAAATACACTCATTCGACATATTCATTTGGCAACTTCCAGCTGCTACATATTTAACACAACCTTAAAATTTTCTGCTATACTGGGAATTGAGAACAAGGTTTACTTCAGTGAAAATATAAAACTAATTGGATAATAAAGTTTGCAGTTTATTCCTTTAAATTCCTATAAAAACAAACTGATTTTCGATAGCTAATTTTTTTAAAGAATTTAGGATACCCAATCAAAACACTGTAGTGAAACTATAGTGATTTAAAGTATATGTAATTGGATTAGGAAAATTACAAACGCTTTTGATTCTTTCGGTTATAATTTAAGCATGGGTTTAAGGAAATTTTTTACATGTATAACCAAATTCCTTTTTGTTCATTCTGCTCGCACTTGCAATTCACTCTTTTTGAAAAAATACTTCTTTGTGAGCTTTGTCAAGACATATCCAATTAGTTACAGAAATTATCCTCTAGCCATGAAAATTTTGTCTAATATAGCAACAATAAGATATATCTACACTTCTAAATTCTTGATGGTCTTATTTCAGATTAACAATACACATAGCTTAATTTTTACCTAAATGACTACTTTGTCATGAGATGGTCCTTTTACAAATATAACTGCTTTTTAGCCAAGACTTTACATATGTAATATAAATATATATGTGTATATTAATCAAGTATTTTAAGAGTTTAAAAAGGATACATAACTGTTATAACATTTTTCCAGAAAGACAGTTTTAATTTTGAAAGACTGTAATTTAAAAATTATAATTTTCAATATAATTTGATATCTGAACTCTTATTTAATTAAACTCTACAATAGCTTTAAATATCCAAATATATGGTTTTATACATTCAAATGTACAACAAACTCTCATCATTAGGATTTCAACCTCCACTAATATTAGTTAGTAGAAACCAAAGAAATACTTAAAAACACCCAAAACTAGAGAGAAATAGATTGTTTTTATCTAAAACTCTCTTAAAATTAAACAAAATAAAGAAATACAGATATTTGGCTTTTTCTTTCCACAATCAGTATGTGAATGATATGCTAGATTTCAAATTACTGAATTTTTGATTTTGGGATGCTGTGAATCACTTTGTTAAATCTGTCTATATTCAGAGCAAATCATGAGATTTCTTACCTAATCTTTGTGAACAAATGAAACTATATACTCAAAGGACTTACATCCTTTATGTATTACTTGTATGATTATACAAGTGTTAAATTTCAAATAAAGTAAAAGTATTAAATTTCTGTTTTGTTGTGCATAAATATTCATTTGTGATACCTCTAAAAATGGGAATTAGGCTAAGGAGAAAAACATAATTCAGAAAACTTCTAGGTCAATTCAGAAAGGAATGCTATATACGGTCCATTGCAATTCTACTGTCTGGGCCAGGTAACGAAAATCTGTCCAGATTACTTATTTAATTAAACTCATTTAATTAAACTCTACGAATACCTTCAAATATCCAAATATAAGGTTTTATACATTAAAATGTGCAACAAACTTTCATCATTAGGATTTTAACCTCCAAAATATTTGTTAGTAGAAATGGTAGTAGATGGCTGACACTGAAATACATTTATGGCACCAAACACTGAGATGATGGCAGAACTTAAAACTGAAACAATTTTGGAAAGTTATTTTTCTGTAGGACAGGATGATTCTGTAAAGGATTATCACATATACTGGGTCTCCTCAACATGCTGATGTCCTAAGAAATTTCACAATTGACATTAGTCTCTCAAAGCATTTCTATACAGTTATGTGTAAGGGCAAAAAGTCAAGCTTCACTTGTCAAAAAAGGTTTACGTTAAAGTGAAATAAAGAAATTTGTAATACGTAATTATGTTAAGTAGATATGTTTGGTAGTGCAAAATTTACAACTCCTCAGTAATCAGGAAATATTTTTAAGCAATGTAAAAATCAAATCATATGTTCTTTACCTCCTCCATTACTTCAATGACTAAATATCTTGCTACAACTAAAATATTACAGCAACTTATAATACTATGGTGATTCAAAAACAAACTTTTTACCAAAGGGGAAACACTGGTGGAGGAGGGATAAACTCGGAGGTTGGAATTAACATATACACACTACTACATGTAAAATAGATAAGTAACAAGGACCTACTGCATAGCAGAGGGAAACATACTCAGTACTATGTAATAACTTATATGGGAAAAGATTCTGAGAAAGAAAGGATATATGTATATGAATAACATTCACTTTGCTGTATAACTTAAACTAACACAACACTGTAAGTCAACTATATTCCAATATATTTTTTAAATACCATAATACAGTTCAAACTGTTAATCATGGCATTCTAACATCCTGTAGTCAAAAATATATCCTACTCACTAAATGCTGGTAGTAGATGAAGCTGGGCATTCCTGGATGTAAATTAAGTTTAAAATCAATCCCACCACAAATTGCTCAAACTTCACTGTTGCTACATAAAAATGGTAACATGGGGTAGTTTTTTTCTGATTTTTAAGCTTTCAACTATCAAATGGAATTTAGAGAACACAAATAAATATGATATCCTGTTGAGAATGCTATATTTCAACAAACGTAAAGTTCAATTATATTTAATCTCTAATAAATTATTTAATACATTTTAAATATTCAGTGTTTTATCGCTACATTAAATTTTGTATGTAAAGTATTTATTTGCATTACTGTGATTTCATTTTATTTAGAAATTTGAACTATTCTTATCTTGCCGCTAAATTTAAAAATGTGGAAATACAACCTCATATTTATTTGCACAATGATTTAGAAATTATGATTTTATTTTAAATATCTGGGAAGTTTTAGGTAATTTCTTTCTGTATTTTAAAAAGATCACTCCACAGAATTTTTATACCAATGTTTGTTATCACTATTGGAAAGATAACTCATCCTCATTCTACAAAGCTCAGTCACATACATCAAAAGCCAGCAAGCCATGCATCAGATTAGTAAATCCTAATCTATGTGCATAGAAGAAAGAAAATTAAATCTGATGTAAGTATTATAGATTCTACCATCATTCCATAAAAATACCATATACAATCAGGAAATTATTTTATTCCCTCTGTGGAAATAGTGAAAAATATGAATTAAAAATTCAATAGCAATTCTCCCTGTAAGTTGATCAATTAGCTGAGGAAAATACTACATAGATTTAGCCTGGAGCTTCATTTTGAACAGCCACTTCAGGAATTATATCTATTTTATATTTAAATACAGGTTTTCCAATTTTCCCACCTACTTAACAGCACTTTATCTGGATGTCTTCTAACAGTGGTTCATTCTGAAATCCTTTGTGAATTACCTTTATTATCATTTAACTTTCAGGTTTCCCAGTACTATTCCATGATCACATATCACTTTGCTCTGATTTGTTCTAATAGTGCATAAATTAAATTTGGAACAAATCTGATGTAATTCCTAAAATGAAATTTTGTCTTCCTTATTAGCAAAAATGTAACACATGATTCTACCTATGCATTCAAAAGCACATTTTGAAAAAATAAACGAATACATTCATTAATTATATGTACTGTTAACATTTCTATGCATTTTCTTATTACAAAAATAGAAAATCAAATTTGAGAAGTGGCATAGAAATAAATTGAAGCAAAACATAAATTACATTAAATACTTACATGAATGGCATAATATAATCTACTTTTGGTATACATTGACATTATTTATGTGAATTTTCTAGGTCATTGAAAATATCCACTTGTTGCTAGTTATTTCATTCAGGGTACACATTATTACAAATATTTTTAAAAGTATATATTTTATAAAGATGTATGGAGAATATAATTGCTTTTGCATTTTATTAAATATTCAATATAAAAGAATCATAACACATATTTAGAAACAATAAATACAAAAATACCATAAGCAAAATAAACAATTTAGTAAATGATCGCATGAATTTTTAAGAGAAATGCCATTACAGGGAGAGAGATCTATGAAGAAATATGTAAAAGTGTGCTCTTAATCAGGGCCATGAATAAAGGACTATATAGAAAATCACCTTATGTTCTTGCTTTGAAGGTATTTAAAGGTCAGTCTGGATCAAAAGCCTATTTTCTCTTTGACTCCATTCTATACCATGTCCACAAAGTTTCCTTCCAGCTATTTGTTTGAATACCTCCAATAACAGGTAACTTTATACCTCCCAAGGCAGCTAATTTTAACATTATACTGTTTGACAGAACTGTTTCAATGGAGTATATTTCCTTACAGATGGTATATATACATATACATGTGTATGCATGTGTGTGTGTATGTGTGTATATATATATATACACACACACATATATACACACGCACACTATATGGTTAGAATTAAAAATTAAAAATTCTAACCATATAGTACATGCAGAAATGTTTTAAAGTATATACATATATATATGTGTGTGTTATATATATATATACACATATATATACAAATTAAAAATTCTAACCATATAGTACATGCAGAAATGTTTTAAAGTAATTATTAACTGTTTGCAGAGATTAACTCATGAAAGGGGAGGTGTTATATGCAAACACACAAACTCACATTTAAACATTTATACAATGTAGATATGCTTTGAAATCATTTGTACATGTCAATTCTGTTTGAGAAAAAGAACTTCAGGAACTCTTACCCACATATATACAGGTCATTTAAAGTTAATTTCAAAAATTTATATTGAGTTTATAAAGGAAAATAATAGAATCCTTCTGAATGTAGTCAGAATACATATAGATTTTAATACATTCTAAGCCAAAATGGAAACTGCATAGGAGAGTGTCCCTCTATTGTTTTATTTATGATAGTATGAATTTCCAAATATTAGCATTTAAACAGATTTATTACTTACGATTTTATCTCCTGAATGTTTAAACAGACAGGATATGACCTATTGTAAGATCCCTATACTGAGTCCTTTAGATGCCATTGAACCAAGTCAATAATCTGCTAGAGTGTTCTAAGTTGTTTTTTTTTTTTTTTGTCTTTTTGCCTTTTATCTAGAGCCGCACCCGTGGCATATGGAGGTTCCCAGGCTAGGGGTCTAACAGGAGCTGTAGCCGCTGGCCTACACAACAGCCACAGCAACTCGGGATCGGAGCCGCGTCTGCAACCTACACCACAGCTCACGGCAACGCCGGATCCTTAACCCACTGAGCAAGGCTAGGGATCGAACCCACAACCTCATGGTTCCTAGTCGGACTCGTTAACCACTGAGCCACGACGGGAACTCCCTAAGTTGTTTTGACTTTATGACTCACATATCTCTTGAGAACTTCCTCTTAGTGTAACTGAGAAGAACCCTATAGGACTTTACCAAGACAGACCACCCTCCGGGTCCTCTGCCTGGCTCTTTGTAGAAAAGCTGTAGTCTCCCAGGCCTCCCCTGTGTCACAAAAGCCTGGCTCAAGAATTAAAGATTGAAGGATGTTAACATGTAATGAAAAAGACAGCAGCTCGGCCAAAAGAACAGTAAAATGAGCCATAATGCAGTCACAGAATCTTTAGTTCTTCTTCGAAACTACCTACACAATATTATCTAAAGCACATTCTTGAGTTGTTTTATAGATACTAAGCGCCCACCAACCCACCCAAATTTAAAAAGTTAGCTACTGTTTGACCATGAACATATAACCCTCAAGCAGGCTGGGACCTGTGGCAATGCTCTGTTATTTCACCATCAACCAATCAGATTTGTGCATGAGCTGATCACAGACCCTATGACTCACCTTCTTCATCCTGCCCTTAAAAATTCTTCCCTGAAATCCATCAAGAAGTTCAGGTTTTTTGAGCATCAGCTGCCTGCACTCCTTCTTTGGCACCTACAATAAATGCTCCCTTAACTCAACCTGGTGCCAGTAGATTGGCTTTACTGAACATGGGTGAGGGACCCAAGTTTGGTTTGGTAACTTTAAGAGATAAAATTTATATATACCTATAAATATGTATTTGCAGTCTATTTGCTTATTTAAAGAAAAAACTATAATTTTATGTAATTTCTCTGAAAAGATATTACATCCCTCATTTATTTTCTCTGATTTTCATATAATATGTGAATGATAAACAAGTAATTTCATTTTAACAAAATACATGTTAATTATCTACTCTATATATTTCACCCTGCTATGTTAGGCTATAAAAATGACAAAACCATAATTCTTATATTTGAAGTTAAATATAATAGAATTACTAAACTGATTGCCATATAGTACGAACTACATAAATACGTTGTAGAGTTGAAAGGGCTAAATTTAATGTCTATTGGTTTTATAAAAAGATCTTAGAAAATAACATTCACTCTAGGCTAAAATGATGAGATGATTTCTTAGAAGGATATCACAATTCAAATGCTTAATAAAATTCAGCAGATTTATGAGAGAAATGAATATTTTTAAATGCCTATCTCTCCTTTACCCCAGATTTAAGAAACATGAAACATAGTAAACGTTTGGTAAAGTCCTCTGGTGCAGAGGAGGAGCTCAATAATACTTTGCTTTTATGACTGAATGAATACTCCCCTTTAGGATATTGCAGCTCTTCATCTAGAAACAAATATTTTTTTAAAAAACTAAAATTAGTCATAAATGTTCATATCTCTGAAAAATTAAACATTGCACACATTTTTAAATCAAAGACTTTGATAAATTAAATTACATTACTAATAGAGCTTAATATATTGCTAGGCTTCTAATTTTAAGAATTTTCTGTATGGTTTCTTATTGTCTTTTAGTAAATCATATCCATAAAAGAATATGATTATGCTGATAAAATAGTGTAAAATAGCTTATCTTTCTCCAAGTGCTAATCAAATTATAGTCATGCACCAAGGCACTTTTTAGAAGGAGGCAAAAGCACTTCTGAATCTTGATCTGGAAAGCCAAACCAAAAATGACAACATAGATTACATTTTCAATTAATGTTTACAACAGCCAGAGCTTTCAAAATAAATGTTTTTATTAGTTAAATATTATTTAAATTTTGCTCCTTTTTAAAACAGCAATCAAAAGAAAATTACTAAGTTACTGGAAAATTTTTCAGAAAAGAAAATTGAATGATTACTTCTTAACATTACAATAAAATGCTGTTCCTAGCTGAAGAGTGAAATGTGCTTCTAAATTTAGTTGTATGGAGCAGGTTTATATTGGTTATGTCATGGAAAATATTAAATACTGGGAAGTAGTTAACTGTGATACTGGAATGTGAGAGACAAAGAGAAAGTTCAGGGGACCAGAACTCTGACATGAAGGATGTAGCCAGGGTTAAATACATAAAAACAAGAAGATGCCCATGTTCTAAACATTGCCATAAAAGAGACTCCATTGCTTATTGGCAGAAATTTTAACCAGATTGGTGAGATAGAAAAATAAAAATGCTAGTATATAACAATGGCTTATCTCAACTTTCTGAAGAAACCAATGCATAGATGATTTAGTTTCTCTGTTTGTAATTCCTATTGTATGTCATGATATTTCATTCTTGCTTCACTATGTTCTTCAGACCTTTCATATTTATGCTGCCTTTTTCTCACCTCAGGGCTTTGTCCAAGTATTTTTCTCTCTACGAATATTTTGCCTTCTGCTTGTGACAAGGTAAGTTGTTCAGATTACAGTCTTTTTTAAAAATGGCTTATCCTCTTATCCTCTAAGAGTTCTTCCTTGAAAATTCCATTTAAACAGATCACCACATTATTCTGTTTCAGAACACAATTAAGGTATTTAAATCACACACACACACACACACACACACACACACACACACACACATTTAAATTAATCCCAATGATGTTATTTCAGGCAGTTGCATTGTTAAATAATTGTTGGAGATTTTTTCCCCCACAAATGTCCTAGCAATAAGGACATTTATTCCTTAACTCTTAATCAGTCCAAATAAAGACATGGCCTGATCATTAAAATTTTAGAGAAATTCTAGACAAGTGGATGATAACAATTTTGTAGAGAGAAAGCTTTGAGAGATCTTCACATCTTCTACTCCAAAGGGCTTTAAAGCTATTTAACTACAGCCATGGGACTAGTGAGGATGTTAGTTTTCAAGACTGCTTTGGATTTGAGGACAGAGGGATGAAATTAGACAAGTGAAAATGTCAATATCTCAGTGTTAGCTTTATCTCAGATATAGCTTTTTTTCTAGAATACCCACTCCCTGGATTATTGCAAAAAAAGTTGATATTCAAAATTTTTGCCATTATTCCCATCACTTTTTTTTTTTTTTTGTCTTTTGTCATTTTAGGGCTGCACCTGCAGCATATGGAGGTTCCCAGGCTAGGGGTCCAATTGGAGCTGTAAGCTGCTGGCCTACACCACAGCCACAGCAACGTGGGATCCGAGCTGAGTCTGTGACCTACACCACAGCTCACAGCAACGCCATATCCTTAATCCACTGAACGAGGCCAGGGATCGAACCCACAACCTCATGGTTACCAGTCGGGTTTGTTAACCACTGAGCCAAGACAGGAACTCCTAGATTTTTTTGAAAGTATGTTTGGATAAGATTTCTAGGTTAGGGAGTTCCTGTTGTGGTGCAGAGGAAACAAATCCGACTAGGAGCCATGAGGTTGCGGGTTCAATCCCTGGCCTCGCTCAGTGGGTTAAGGATTCAGCGTTGCTGTGAGCTATGGTGTAGGTCCTGTGGTGTAGGCTGCAGACACGGCTCGGATCCCATGTTGCTGTGGCTGTGCCTGTGGCGTAGGCCGGCAGCTATAGCTCGGATTAGACCCCTAGCCTGGCAATCTCCATATGCCGTGGGTACGGCTCTAAAAGGACAAAAGCCAAAGAAAGATAATTCCAGGTTAGATACAAATTTTGTCAGTCTCCTAAAAGGCAATGAAACAACCAGGGCAAATGACTTTAGGGTTATACATTTTTGAAATTAAGAAGCTTACAGGTTAACTTGTTACTTAACTGTGTCTGGGCTTTAAACAAATAATAAGCAGTGAAGTCAAACACACACATAGTCTCCTGGAAAAAAAATTAATTCATAAATTAGCCTGTTAAACACATATATGTGGCCTGATCTCACATTTCTTCCCTTTCCTCCTTCATTTCCTCATTATGTACAGAAGTTAATTTTGCAGTCTTACTAATATGTGTTTATTGATTACGCCTGCACTATGAAACCTAATTTAATTTTAAAGGAAGCAGAAATGTATGCAGAAAAATATTAATAGTCATAAAATAAGGTTATATTCTTGCTTAATTGAAATTATTCTTAAGTGTTTTAATAAGTAAAATCTGTAATACTGTAATGTATGTTTATGTTTTTATTATTTATAATTTACTTATAATGACATTATTCTATATACAGTTTTCTAAGAAATGAGAAGAAAAAGTCTCATATGATTCTAATTGCTTTAAGTACTGATGAACTAAAATCACTGGAAGACACACTGCATTTTTATTTTTTATAAAACATATAGTATAAAAGTGAACTTTATGATTTCAAACACTTTATTGTAGAAAATGTAATACTTGTGAAAATTTTATTAAATCCAATTAAAATGATGATTTGTGGCCTAAGATACTAACTAGAATATAACCATTTTTGCACTAAAATTTCTTCTTGCTATAAAATGTCTCGCCCTAAAAAATAAAATATATAATTAAGATTACTTTACAGAGAAAGAATAATTTTAAAATTAGTAATAATTGAGACACTCAAGGACATTTTTCTCTTCTTTTTTCAAAAAGGTTAATTGTGCTCTTCTCTCCTTATCCAGATGTAATGGCATCCTCATTCAGGTATGTTCCTGTATACTAATTAGTTGCCCCAAGGTCTATACTAGACTTTTGACTCATCTCCAGAGCTGTCAGATGAATTAACAATTGGGATTGCATTTTACATATAAAGGACTATAACCTACTTCTAAAAAGCTCTGCAGTCTGGTAGTAATGCTGTCTACTCTTTAAATAACTTGTAACAGAATCATGTACTGAGGAAACCTTTAGTGAGCTACTGTTCAAAGATTTAAACAACAAACACAGTGATATGCATTTAGTTGTCATAAAGACAGTGTGAGAATCTGGTGAATATGTACATTTTTGATATAACCTTTCTTTCAATATGTCTCAGATTATTATGTTTTATATTGATGAATTAGTAGATACAGATATTAAAAAGAATCAGTTACCTGGACACCATTAGGAAATGCCACACTCCCCTGACTGTAATCAGTCTTATGAGGATATTTTCCCTCTGCCAGGATATTGTTAATCCAAACTCTGGAAAGACTCAAGATATTATATGTAACATTACATGATCCAAACATTGGCATTATAATGTACCCTCAGGGTATGTTTATAATATCTACAACAAAATATTATTGTGAAACTTTAAAAATTAATGCTTCAGGATTTATTATATTTAAGAATGTACATTAAATAATTTGAAAAGCCATAACTTGGCTCAGAGGGAAAAAAAGATAATTCTTTGTAAAAAGAAATATGTAAAGTAAAAAAGAGATAGAACAGATGAAAAAGCAGATGTGTACTATATATTAACACTAAAACTATTCAGTGAAAAACTGTTTTAGCAGAAATAAAATGTTGGAGGAAAAAAGCAGAGAATAGATAAGTGTACGTAACGTTCAGAGTCCAGAGGCAGAGTTTTATTAAAAAATGAGAACTTAATCATAAGAAAAGAGTATGCTTCCTATTTACCCACACCACATCACCACACTTCAACTGATTCATAATTGCCAAAATGTCAAAGCAACAAAAACTGCCATCAGTAGGTGAATGGATAAATGAACTGTGGTGCATCCAAATAATGAAATATCATTCAGCACCAAAAAAGAAATGAGCTATCAAGTCATGAAAAGACTAGGAGGAAACTTTAATTCTTATCTCTAAGTAAAAGGATCCATTATGAAAAGTCTACATACCCTATCATCCCAACTACATAACATTCTAGAAAAGGCAAAAGTATGGAGACAGTAAGAAAAAATAATAAACTGGTTTTCAGGGATTAGAGAAGGAGGGATGAATACACAAAGCACAGAGGATTTTCAGAGCAGTGAAAATATTTTGTGTAACAGATAATGGCTGTTGTGCATTTGTCCAAACACACAGAATATACAGTATCAAGACTGAACCTTAATACAAATTAGGGTCTTGTAAATGATGTGTGAAGGTATATTCATCAGTCATCATAAATGCACTATTCTGGTAGTGTATGTTAATAACGAAAGAAGCTAGGTACATATGGAAGCAGAGAGAATATGAGAAACCTTTGAAATTTCTGTTCAAGTTTACTGTGAACCTATAACTGCTTTAAAAGATTAAGTATTTTGTTTTTAAAAACTCAAAAACACAGAGTGTTTTGATACTGTTACAGTTAATGACATGCTAGTGGAATTCTCATGGAAAGCCTCTCTTTGATAATAATAAGGAAAATCTTCACCAGAGAATGTATGTGTGTCTCTCTTCCATTTTTCCATGGAAAACTGACAGATGGCTGTCATTGGCTCAGCTATACTATGAAAGTGAGTTAGGAAGCATGGGGGAAATTTCAAGAGATATTTTCAGACTACACAAGTCATGCAACAACTCCCTAGCTCCAAAATTATTATAATCGTTATAGTTAAGCAACTGTTAGTGCTTCTTTTTTTATTTGCAGTCAAATTCGTTGTTTTAGAAGATGTCAACCACAGAAGAAGAGGAATGACTATCAAGACACCAGAAAGTAAGTACAAATATAGAAAATTTCACGAAACAGAAAAATAGTAAAAGATAGAAAATGTATCTTATGGTGGTGAGTGAAGAAATTTCACACAATTATTTTTGTGTTGGTGTTACTTCATAAACAGAAATATTATTCTGAATAATAACATAATTCACAGTGAAATAACCTAAATCGTACTTGATCAAGTTGTCTTAGATTTTATTGTATTTTTCTCTCCTAATTTTCAAAATTCCAAATGATTTTCAAATTTCATAAAAGCAAACTGTTTCACATTTTCATGAAATGGAAAAATATATCAAAATATGAAAGATGAAAAGACTAAAAATATCATGCTTCAAAATATTTTTGTGAAAATGAAAGTAAGAATAGTAAAATTCAGAGTTGCAACCACAATCCAGCCAAGGCATCTCATCAATGAATGAGAAGTGCTATCACAATAACATTAATGGAAAATAAAAAAGGGCAAAAAAAATCCAGTAAATTGTAGAAGTTGGGCATTCATAAAGTCCTTGTATCTATAAATTTTAATTGTTACTCTAATGAAATAGACACAGTCATCATAACACTATGCCATCTTTCACAAATTGGGTATATGCACATACATGCACTTGAGTACTTGAAAAATATCAATAACTGCTCCTCTTCCATTTTTTTCAAATCCAATAAAATGAAAACACTTATAGTTTTAATATGTCATGCAAATATGACCAGTTTATCAATTACATGCTTATGTAAAATAACAAGAACATTTATATAATGGGATGGGAATTTTAAACTTCTTTCTGAAAAAGTTACCAAACTCTGACTTGCTTTTACAGTGTTACATATTCAAAGAGAGGGATATTTATCTGATTAATGAAAAAAATGTCATTGGGCCACAGTGAGTACTAAGCATTGCTTGTTTTGCCTTAACAGGAGTGAAGTAGAAAGTGACTATTTACAGAGTTCTGAATTCAACTGATATTGGAACTTTGTGTTTTAATTGTAATCTGTTCTTGTTTCTTATTTTAAAGAGTAGTTGACCCTAAAACCTTTGAAAACACTGTATCTTTGATTTCAGATTAAAAAACAACAAAATCTTACTTAATACTTTAGTTTAGTCTACCATTATTTTGAAAAATAGTTTGGGATGAATGCAATATATTATAAAAGAGTGATTTCCAATTTTAAAATATGGCATTATTTTAGTATTTTAGCAGTATAATTATAAGCTTTTTGTGTGTAGAAATGCTTTTCTCAAAAAGCCATTTATACTTAGAATTCACGTAATTATGATGTCTTTATGTCCACAGTCTCTGTAAAAATTTATATGAATTTGAGTGAATGTATGAAGTTGCACTGTCAAAGACAAAAGTAGGAAATGATTATACAACTGATTTCGGTTTCTGCTGTTAAATGTTTAAGAACCTCATTCAATTCTAAGCTTTCAATAAGCCACATACAAAATAAAAATATGCTAGAGTGTATGCATCTCATTTTCTGAAAAAATAACATTATTTTGTTGATATAATACTTTGATGTGTGTGTGTGTGTGTGTCTGTGTGTGTCTGTGTGTGTCTGTGTGTGTGTCTGTGTGTGTCTGTGTGTCTGTCTCAGGCATTCCAACAAAAAAAATAAATTAAATAAAATTGACTGGGTTTTCAAACACAGTAGTACAGAATATACAGAAACATCCAATTCAAGAGCATTTCTTAGACTCTAGAGAAAAAGTTAAAGGCATTTTCTGAAAAAGAGAGTCATCACTCCTTAGGTATCTATATTGACAATTGTGAATATTATCTTCTGAGTAGTAGGAAAAAAGATAGTAATGGCAAAAGAAATTAGTGATTAATATTTTGCAGCATGGCTATGTCTAGAGTTATTTATAAGATTTGATTTTAAACACTACATATTTATTTTATGATGACAGCATTAAATGTGGCACCAGAATGTTGGAGCCTACATTTCATTCCACTTGAACACTGATCTGTGAAAAAGCTGTAGCAGCAATGTTAATCAATGCATAAAGCTAGGACTACCATTCCATAATTCAGCAGGATAGAGACAAGAAATGGTGGACCCAGCGTTAATATGTGGCTGCACTCATCCAGATTGCAGTCAGTTTAATTTAAGCAGAAGCTGAGCAGACCATTTATCAAGATTGAATGTATTACTGTAATTCATTGCTGTGATTGTAGGGAAACAGCAATAGTATAGATGTGTGGCTGTAACTCACAGTGACACAACCTGGCTGGTTGCTTTCCATAGGGCTATTTTCAGCTAGAACAGTCTCAAATTTCAGTATGCCACTGACTTATTCAAAAAATAAGGTCATATAAGCAAACATCATCTTCCAGAACATGTTGAAAAAGTCTTTCAATACATTTGGAAATAAAATAATCACTTGAAAGGTAAGTGATTCTCTTTCTTTATAAACCATTTTTTTCTCATTTCAGGATTTAAAAAAAAAACAACCTCTGGCCTCATAAACTCTTTGATATTTCTTGATTCTTCTTAAAAAATTCAACACACCTGATCTGAGCATGCCTATGATATTGAATACTGAAATTCTGAACTCTAGGGATTACTTGTTTTCTTGCATCACATGGAATTCTTTTTATCAGTTAAGTGGAAGTGATTCAAAATTATACAATATGTTTCTCCTCATCTTATTTGCTTAAAATATAATCAAAACAATGATATAATCCTGAATTACCAAAGCTTATTTCAAAAACTCTTCTGTACTTAGAAACAGTCCCTCAAGGGCATTATTTTTTAATCACCTTTGTAATCAAATCTTTGTAAGCAAACATCATCTTCCCTTTGTAGGGATATAATACATATAAATCCCTACAGGGATGTAATCATATAAATAATAAATACAGATACTTTGCTAAGTTTAACTTGCTTTGTATATTTTTCATATTCTGATTCATACATTCATAAAAAGTTATCAAGAATTTGCACTTTGCAAAAATAGTATTTAATTTGTATTTTAACCTAAAACATAAAAAATTATTATCTTAACCATTTATAAGACCAATTCAGCATCATTTGTGCACTCACATGTTGTACAAAGGCGTGCACATTTGAAATAATTAAACAATTTCATATCCATTCCATCTTTCTCTGACATTTTAACCATTATCTTCTATAGAGATCCATAACTTTCTCTCCATCTTGCTAGTCTGGGCCCCTAGTCACCTTTAACTTGGATATTTAAAACCGGTTTCTTGCATTTTCCTTTGACTATGGCTTCACTACTTTTCAGATATTCTTATCAACAGATTTCAAAAAAAAAAATCCAATAATGTACCAATTCTCTTTTAAAAACTTCATCAACAGATTCAATTTCTAGAACCTTAAACATATGAATTCTGCCATGATTTTGATGTTTCACTGTCCATTCCTTTTCCATTCACATTTCACTTTTAACCCTCAATGTGCTGCCATGTCTACCCCACTAAGTAAATTCAATTTATTTAATTTCCACTTATTTATGTATTCACTCATAATTTCCTTATTTCCTTTGTTTTTAATGAGCTGCAACTTGATCATTACATGCATGCATAATTAGCATATGATATATGGAATCCTAAGTAGATACAAATTAAATAAACATATGAATAATAAATTTTAGTATTCTGCATATCTGTTACTGATGATGTCATCAAATTTCTTAGCTGTGATAATATGTATACTTGTAAGAAATAAGTGAAAAAAAAAGTGTCCCAGTTTTATATATATAACCCAAATGGATCATATATAATGTAATATTATAATAAACTTAAATCAATTAATATATAAATGACATATACAACTATATATATAATACATAAAATTTCTGATTACTTATTTTATATAAATATTTTAAATAGGCCTATAATATATCATAAGAGGTCTCAAAATTAAAGGAATGACTATGATATCAGTTTTGAGATTTCATTGTATAAAAATCATAATGAAGGTTTATGGGCAATAATAGATTTTTGGAGGATATATAATACATAATCATATATTTGTTCTTTCATTCTCAAATATAGCCAAAATTAGGAGTTCCCATTGTGGCTCAGTGGAAAGGAATCTGAGTGGTATCCATGAGGATGCAGGTTCAATCCCTGGCCTCGCTCAGTGGGTTAAGGAGCCAGTGTTGCTGTTGCTGTGGTGTAGGCAGGCAGCTACAGCTCTTATTCAACCCCTAGCCTGGGACCTCCATATGCTGACGGTGCAGTCCGAAAAAGACAAAAATAGAAAAAAGCCAAACTTTTAATTCATATCCAGATGGGTTATAATAGAGCAAGAATTTATTTCCATAACTACATGATGTACATATTATAACTTAACTACCAAGTCAACTCCAATTTTGATTGTAAACTCTTTAGGCTTTTTTTCCCTCCTTTTGAATCATTCTTCCTTTTTTACAATGGTGGCATGTGTTTGCAGTTGAGTAGTTTTTATCAGACTGCTTCTTGCTAGTAAAATCTGGGATTCCAAAAACTCCCATTCATTTTGTATTCTCACTGTACTTTTCAATCTATATTGGTAGTGTTTCTGTTGACACACATTTTCTCAAGAAACGTTTTGGTCTTTCCTGGATGTAATGGTGATCTACTCCAGCAGACCACAAAAAATACATTCAATTTTTTTTCTATTTTTTTCTCCTGTGGGAATACCTAAGGGACAACAGCCTTATGATTCCTAAAAGTTCTTTGGTTTTGTGAAGAAGATTCATTAGGAATATCCCTGGACTCTTGATGGGGGTCTTATATGACTAAGTATTCTGACCTTTGTATCTTTCTAGGTTTTTATAGAACATTGTACAATGCTTGGAGTTTTTTTTCACTATGCCACACTATCAGACACAGTCTTTTAACTTTTGAAGTCTTTACCATTTGGATAAAATAAGGATTCCCCAAATCATTATTTCCTGGTTTAGGAAATAGCTTTTCAGTGGAAAAATTAGTGGTGTTTTATGTAGTTTATCAGGTAATGTGTAGTAGAGGTATTTTCTCTCATTGAAAAAACAAGGTAAAAGAATACACTGCAGTCCATATCTTGTTTTCCTAAAATGGACTCCTTAAGACTTCACGTTTAAAGGTTCCAGTGCTAGAAATGAATTTGGAATGTTCTATCTGATGCATTTTATAAGTTTAACTGAATCTTACTTTAATATAATATTGCATTTTCCTTGAAAGAACTTTTATTACAAAATGTGATACTGCATAAAAATGGGATTTTGTTGAGCTTAAGAACATTTACATGACTTTTTATTACTGTTTGATAATTAATTTTAGTAGTTTTTCTTTCTGAGGACTTCCTATTTTTTTTTCTTTTTTTTTTTTGCTTTTTTAGGGTCGCAAGTGCGGCATATGGAGGTTCCCAGGCTAGGGGTCAAATCGGAGCTACAGCTGCTGGCCTATGCCACAGCCACAGCAACGCCAGATCTGAGCCACGTCTGCACCTACACCACAGCTCACGGCAACGCCGGATCGGTAACCCACTGAGCAAGGCCAGGGATCGAACCTACAACCTCATGGTTCCTAGTCAGATTCGTTAACTGCTGCGCCAGAACGGGAACTCCTGACTTCCTATCATTTTAAACCTTGTCAGAGTTGAGAGAGAATTGTCATTTAATTTAGCTCTAATTGTTGGCAGTTACTATGACTTATCAAATAGCTTTCCATGACTAAATTGGTGTGTCATTTACCACTAGTCATGCTTTTTCACTAGACAAATTATTTCCTTAAATTACGCTTAATTTTTCCTAGGGAAATATTTATTTCTGTAAATGGAATTAATAAATTATTATACAATTTACACTGAACATGAAGAATAAAATATGTGCTTAATTACATCCTGCTCATAGCCCTTCCAAAATTCAGATGTTGTTAATAATACATAAAGAATTATGTACTAAGCAAAATTTTAAATGCTAATAGCTGACTTTGGATGGTTGATTATTTCTTTCATTCCAACATAGGAAAAATACTTATTAGAAGCCAGATATTGAGGATGCAAGGGTGCTCATACTCTACTCATGAAGAAGTTATTAAATAAACAATGACAAGACAAAGTGGTAAACTTTCTAATAGAGCTTTAGGATGAGTCCTATAAGAATATTGATACAGGAAGTAGGTCTGTTTGATACATCTTAGATAATTTCATAGGAAAACAAATTACGAGTTAGAAAGTTAAGTAGGAACTATGCTGTTGGAGAGAAAGTGTAAAAAATTTTATCAAGTGAAATTTCTAACAGGGACCCAAAATACAGATCCTATTCTGTTTGTCAGCCTCCCATGTAATAAATAACACTGAAATTTCAGATAATACAGTGAAATTATATAAATATGGATTTATAGTTAACTTAAATGGAGGGATAGAATTATTTGGTGAGATTGAAGGTTTTATAGAGAGATACTTCAAAGAGAAATAAACTAAACATAACAGAAAGTGAATGACAAAAACCAAAGATAAATTGAAATGCAATAAATAATGCTGAAGTTTACTGATAGAATGAACTGTGAAGATTTAGGGAAATTCCCATTAAATCTTCTCTCAGACATCGATGCTGAGGGATCATCAAGGATAGTTTTAATCCTTGCTTATGACAGAGAAAAAAATTAAATTTATCTTTTTTCTTATGTAAACATACAAAAAAGACCGAAAACGGCATCAATTTAATGCCCAATATGTGCCTAAAATGTATTAATTGAAAGAAAATGCTATAGTGCATTGGTATGAATATAGAAGATAATAGTACCTTGAAAGAAAATTCCAAAAGTTTCCATAAAATTTATTTATAATATTTAGTCTCTAAATGAAATCATTCATGGAATAAAAATGAAAAATACTATAAATCTGGCACTTTAAATTTATTACTCTCAAATCTTATATAAATTAATGATTTTAATTGCTTCCGTATCCAGTTAAATTTGAAACATGCCATAACAGACTTATTCATCTTCTGAGACCAACTACGGCTCTTTATTGCTTTTACTTCTTAGAAAAAATTATATCTTTGCTGTGAATTAGTAAATAGTCTGCAGCAAAAAGGGCAGTTTTATACTGATATCCTTATGATATAAATTAATAATGATGAATCATCACACTAGTAATTATTTTTTAAACACCTGAAGCTGAAGTGTTAACAAGTGAAGCAGAACTGATAAACTTGAAGGAAGAAAGGCCCTTAACAGTCTGGCCCAGCAAGTGGGTATAGGCTACAGATATTTTCAAATCACTATAATAAAGGTGGCATCAAGAGGAAATCTAAATGGTTACTAAATTTTCTTACTGAGGTAAAAAAACAATGCAGAAAGAGACCAAGTTTTCTAAGTAAAATTTTGTATAAAAATATCCTGCGCTAAGAAGTGGAAGAAGAATAATCCAGTTTTACGTAAATAAAACTCTTGGAAATGTCTACTTGTTCAAATTATTCAATGTTTCTGCATCTCACAGTAGATCCAGTGACCTTGAACAAAAATCTGAAATAAAACAGAATATATACATTTAAGCCTTTTAGAGTAAAGAAAATGTATAAAGATGGTATATCATGAAGAAATCTCTTCATCAGGGGCCTCACTTTGGCTTCTCCAAAAGAACAATTCTAGAGGAAATATTAATATCCCTGGGCTATGGTAAGGAAAACTTCCCTAACAAAAGTAACGCAATAACTCATCCAAATTATCTCATTCCATCTGATAGCCATTATTTTTTAAATTATAAGGAATCAAGTGACACTTTTCCTTTTGATTTGAAACTATTGTTAAATGTCAAATCAGAGGACAAAAAAATCCCAAAGTAAACATGAGTTCATGTGGATACCAGCTTTAAAGTCAGCCTCATTCCTGCTAGACTTGTTAAGAAGTGACTACTTTGTAACCAGCGATCAAAACTGTCTCTCACCTGGCAATAAGAGAGAGATTCTCATCTGATGACATTGAGTGAGGGGCTGAGTGGCTATACCAAACAACTTGTGAAGTCAGTTATTACGGAAGGGGGGTGGTTTAGAACTGTCAAGGAAGAAGAAATTTTCCTCTACCCTCCTAGGTACTTCTGACTGGTTTAAGAATTAAATTAGCATGAGACAGATTAACTGAAGGAAAAGTTTTTAAAGTTTAACAATGTATATACACAGAAGAGACCTAGGAAAACTAACTTATCGAAGTGTCCAAAAGACTCACCTTAAGTTTCATCTTCAGCTAAAGACAAAAGACAACGTAGGAGATAGTATTTCAGACTTCAAAGGGGAGGAAGGCAAATTATGTCGAAGTGGAAAGCAAATAGTTCGCATTACCATGCAGAGACAATGGGACAGCCTGGACTCTGATGTCTCCACACTGCTGAATGACCCCCACCACATCTAGCTCATATTCTTTGCTGCTATTTCCAGTGATAGTTCTATTCTGACAACAGACCTTCTGTCTATATTCTTTTAGACAGTTGGGGGAAGGTGAAAGATTCCTCCTGAATCATCTGAGCCTTAAAAATAATCAGGATACATTCATCTTCATGCCAAAGGGGCCATTGTGGGTGGCAAATTTTCACTCCCTACAGAACTACCCACCTTCTCTGTTCCACCCAAACCCTGGTAGCATTTCTTTAGAGAAATGTTGACAATCACTGAGTCCTCGGAAAACATAATACTCCTGTAATATAGAGAAAAAAGCAACCAGAAGTTTTCAGCTTGCTTTCTCACTTTTTCTAATGCCATGTATAAAAAAGGGATATCTTAGAACACAGTAAGGATTAGAAACTTTGCTATTAACTTATCTCCCCAGAAAGTCCTCCTATTCAGCAAGGTATAAAGAAGAGATTATCCATGCAGGAGATGACTAGGCTTGGAAAAGGTGGAGCAGAAACATGTTATAAAAATGAGCAATGCGACGATCACAGGGTGCTAAAAATCATGTTCTGTGTACCCTGGAGTAAGGTAGGACTTCGGTTTTCCATGACTCAGATCATGGTGATCACTAGTCAGAGAAACAGTCCTAACTCATAGACAAGAGACTAATTAGCAACATTTTCTAGTTATCAAGGAGAACTTATGTTCTCTTCTCTTAGTACCACCAGTTTAAAACAGTTCAGATTTTCTAAGAACCAGACAATTGCTCACCTTTTTCTCAGTCTCCTAGTCACAGCTTTAATTTTTACTAGGCCAGGGGAAAAATTAGTTTTGAATTCTATGTGGCATAAAATTTTAAAAATGCAAATGGCACAAAATAACTGAAAAATTATGGAATCTGTATAAGAGGTAGTTAACAGAATCTCTATCTAGTGGTGAAGTGAATATGTGTATTATAATATGGTTGAGCAACAATTTTGAAAAAATAGCTTTTTTTTCTTGTTTACACTATCAAAGTTGAGTTGTCTCAATTAAAAATAATATATATATATATGTAATAGCAATACTAAGAATATTCTTCCACCCATTTTGTTATGCTGTATATAGCCAGTTTAAGAAACTACCAGGCTTGATTTTTCCATTCTATCCAAAAATAATGTAAATAAAGCATAACCACTAATTTATGCAACATTATCTTTGTCACAAATATAAAAGTTTTATTTTTAAAACCTCTAATTATGCAGGTGAATAATACACATCAGTAAATGTTTTACAAATTTATAGCACTAATTCTTTTAAGCATAGAGATGACATGACTGGGGTTGGGTGTTTACTTTGTATTCAATGTTTAGCCTTTTCAAATTCACAATAATGGCATATCATAAATTTTTGTTTTGAGTCATATGCCAAATGTTTCTGTACCTCCCATGTAATTGAATGATTCAGAAAACTCTCAGAGATTCTTAGCATGATTCATTATTCCACTTTTAACCTTCTTGGATTTAAATACGGAGCTTAAGATAGCCATTTCTATTTTCTTTCCATATTTGTCACTATAATAATCAGTGAATAGGGGAGTATTTGTTTTGAAATATATTCTCCATGAATAGCAATTTTCTTAACTTACAAAAGCAAGAAAATGGTTTCTTCCATGATATTTATTTTTGCTTAAATAACACCTTGAATAAAGATAAGAGTCAACTTAATCATAAGATACATCTTTGTTCATCTTTTTCCAGTACTTTGGATAGCATAGAGTTTAGAGAGGTTTATAACAGAGATTTTAACCTGATTTCAAAATGAGAAATTATGGAGTCTTTAAAAAAGCGATCTATTAAATAACAATCAATATTTGAATGAAATGTTTTGATTGAATTCCTCTTTTTTGAGATCTTAGGACTGAACAACCCATAACAATCAATATTTGAATGAAATGTTTTGATTGAATTCCTATTTTTTGAGATCTTAGGACTGAACAACCCATAAGTTTACAACAGAGAAGGCAATGTCTAAGTATGCTAGTTTGCTCTTCCCAGATAATTTGTCACTTTAATTTAAATCAAAATATATAAGCACGATCTTGAAATTCTGCTAACATTATTTAAAATCTGTTATTGCTCTCAAGTACTGCCATAAATAATCATGTACAAATATCAAATTTAGATTAGGGACACTTTTATAATCTTAGAATGCTTATCATATTTTGAGCTTAATATCATGACATTGTTATAGTTTCATGTGAATCTAGAAAATAAACATTGCTATGTATAACTCAAGTAATATCATTGCAGGTTTGTAATTTCATTTTTTAATTCTGTAATAATTAACTTCATTTGAGAACAGTGAATATCAGTGAGCCCAATTTATCCTCTCACTTGAAAGACTCCTGATCACATTATTCTCATTGCTTTCAGCCAATGGAAACAGAAGACATAATTGGGTATGATTCATTATAGCAAACATAGTGCCTATACATTAGATATGCAAAACCTACAGTAGTCTTACTCTTTTTATTCTCCCTTCTGTCAGAATCAATACTTTGTATACACTAATGAGAACCAGCAAACATACAGTTGAACTCCAAAATCTGAACTACAGTGACATCTGCTAGACAGTTCATCTTCCAAAAATATGTCCTAAATATTCAGAAACAGACTGAACATTCTTAAGACAGGCATATGTCTAATTAAATGAAAATACATCATCCTATCTCTTCCCTTTGAAAACTTAACATTAATTAGGAAAGAACTGCAAGATATTAGAGGAATAGCTCCAAATCATCCAAAATAAAAAAAAGCAATCCTTATAGTATCAAGAATTATTTATACAATTGCATTAACTTCAAATCAAAAATGATAATGTGAGTCTCTAACAACTGAGCAATGTCCTTAGTTGCAATACTTGTTAAATTAGCTAGAAAAAAATCAAAATGAGATTAAGTATTTTTAGTGCTGCAGGATGTAGATGTACAAGCAAAAACTATGGTGGTTTATTTTAGGAAATATTTGTTCAGAGTAAACTGAGGTATGTTCACTTTCCAACTGAGTAACTCAAATTAATTCATATCTATAAATATCTATTTTGATTTATTTTTCCTTTTCCTATTGATGCTTGCTTTTGTGGCAGAAACCTTTACAATTTGTGTCAATTATGAGAAATGGCTCAAACTTGTTTATAATTTTAACTATTTGTAATCATTATGGTAAATATATAAAACATTTGTATTTGAAATAAGTCTAATACCGTCATAGTTTTGTGCTTATTATAAATAAAATTGGATAAGCTAAATATCTAATAAAGCATTAAGGAAATGAGGTAAATAATTACAGTATATATACAGTACACATTTTTACTGAATACTTTTAAATACTTCAGTTATATTTAGTAAAGAATAACTTTTCTAAAATATTGCTTTTTATATAATCTCAAGGATAAATTATTAAATGAAGAAAAATGTTAAAATAAACTGAAATATGACAGTTTCAAGTTAAATTTAAAATTTAAATTAGAGTATAAGGTAAAATTTTCTTGCATACTCAATGATTTGTCTTCCTTGAAATTTCTTCCCCTTGTAATTCAAAGTCTTTGTCCTCAGACATGCTAAAATGCAACTAAAGAATGAATATATCACTTAACAATTTATTAGACACCCACTATATTGATTTTGTTTTGTTGCTGTAACAAATAGCCATAAACTTAGTGGCTTAAAATAGCCACTAAAACAGATTTATTATCCAAACATTTTGGAAGGCTGGTGCTTGAAAAATGGATTTCACTAGGCTTAAATCAAGTAGTGAGTAAGGTTGTGTTTCTCTCTGGAGTCTCTTGGAGAGAATCTTTCCTTGACTGTTATTCTAGAGGATGGGTCCTTCCAGCAACAGCAAATGATTCCTGCTTCCATTTTCAAATTTTCTCTGACTAATGATTTGTTTCCTTCTTAAAAGGATTCCTGTGATGACAACGGCCCATCCACATATTCCAGAATAATTGTTCCATCTGAAGATACTAAATTTAATCAAGTGTGCATAGTCCCTTTTGCCATATCAAAATTTTTCTGGAGATTAGGATATAAATATCTTAGAGAATTGTTATGATGCTTACCCCATCTACTGTAAAAAATATTTTTGATATGTAGTCGAAAACAAAAGGGAAGTGGTCCATAGAACTTGAAGACCAGAGAACAATGCAGATACAGAAAATAGATATTAGTAATGAGATAAAGATATAGGGGATAAATTTCCAAGTGTAGGAAACATTCAGATCTTGATGGTCCTTTAAGTCATTTTAAATATTTTATCTTTAGGAGAGAAGTTAAATGATTTATGATCTCTCTTAAAAGGGAATTCTTAAGCTTTATGAATAGCACCCTCATGAAGTAGAGAATGGAGTAGGATATGACAGAGCTAATACTGTTACGTTGTAGATGGTTGCTTTAGTACATGCAAGAGTTAACTGTAGTATGAACAAATTTGTTATCAGTGAGATGATAGACAAAAAGAATATTCAATAAATGTTAAAAGTGGAAGAAGTATGAAATATCCATTTTGTGGAGTGAGTGAACAAAATACCAAATATTTTAAAAGAGCTGCCAGATATTTTTAAGGTCCAGATGGTGGTTGATAAGTATGGCACTGTACTTGCACTTGTAACACTTTCTTTAGTAGTACCTATCAGTTTGGGTTTAAGACAAGGTCAGATATTGCCAAAGAGCTATCTTAAAAAATAATATTCCAAGAAAATTTAAAATATATATTTAAAAGTTAAATTATATACATTATGAAAGCTCACTAAGCATAAGGATGAAAAGATATACAGGTTCCTATGCACACACAAAACGAATGTAAGAAGAGCATTAATTTCCATGAGACTAGTGACAATTGCATTGGGAATAAGCACGCAATAGAAGGCTGTCCTTACAGAACATGAGTCTACAACTCAAATCGTGAAAGGTATACTATTGTCAAGTTAAACATTCTATGAGACCAAAGAATGGGGTGGAAAAGAGAACCTAGATATTTTAAAAAGACATTAAACTGAGAAGTTGAATGGTTAAATGATCAATGTCTGGTGGAGAAATATGTTGCTATCTCTCATTAGTTCTAGGACATAATAAAATAAATGTCTATTTTAAAATTACCTCATCTTCTTGATTACCTTTTTTCCATCATTCTCATTCTGAATGCTCATTCAAACATGCTCATTCAAACCATTCCCCTGCTCATACTGAAAAATCAGTTTTATAATTTGAAATATTTGCATTTACATATCTGAGATTCCTTTTTTTTTTTTTTTTTTTAACTTTTGGTCTGCTATCATGCTATAGTGGCATTTGGAAGTTCCCCAGCTTGGGGTTGAACTGGAGATGATGCTGCCAGCCTACATCACAGCCAGAGCAAAGCCAGATCTGAGCGGTGTCTGTGACCTATGCCATAGCTTATGGCAACGCCAAATTCTTAACTCACTGAATGGGGTCAGGAATCCAACCCATGTCCTCATGGATATTAGCTGGGTTCGTTACTGCTGAGCCACAAGGGAAACTTCCTGAGATTTTTTTTTAAGTTCTTATTCTCATACTTAGACGCCTTCTTTGTCCTTAGAATCTAATTTAAGATATCACTAGTAAAGCATATTCAAGGAGGTATCTATCTGACCTTTAAATAAGTCTGAAACAGTCTGGCCTGCAGATTTTCCCTATTCTCTGATCTTTCACCCGTGGATTTTGACATATTCCTTATTATTAGAAAAGTGAAGACAAAAATTATAGGTGGATAAGTAGGAACTCTCCAAAAAATGTCAGCAAGTCTCCTAGCCTTTTACTGACCAGGAATGCAGCCAAGGAGAAAACTGTTTCCTTTAGAAAATGGGATTATTAGAAAAGGGAGAGGATTCATGCAGGTCAGTAAGAATATATAGTAAATCCAAGCAGACAGAGTTAAGGAGCTTTCATCAATCAGTAAGTATAAAGTAAATGTCAAATGATTTGTTAGCACAATAAAGGCTGTAGGATGTCAGAAAAAGATTTGTCATTTTAGTCACAAAAATGTCACAGAGAAAATAGGATCTGAGTGCTATATGGAAGAAAAGCTACATTGAATGGGAGTGTAGTGTGGACAGTGATATCATGCACTATGATTAAGTCTTGGTATATGCTATATTATTTGTGATTTTCACTGATTAATACATTACAGAAGATGAAAAATGAAAGACTTATCCATCCTAATATATTAATCTATATTTCAAAAGTGTCCATATTTTTCAGAATTTTTTAATCTTCCCAAATTAACTTATATCATGTTTTTTACATGAATTTTGCTTACTTTGTACCAGATCATGTTCTTCTTTACCAGGCAGAAAAGACTTATTTAGAAAATATAATTTGGAAAATTTCCAGATATTATTTTGGTCATATGCTTATGATCTCATGTAGATCAGGTAATTAAGGATTGCTCACAATAAAATAAGGGGATGGGAGAAGTATTACAAGGATAAGGAATTTATCTGTTGCTTCTTAGGTAGTGAAAGCAAGAGTAAGTACTAAAATCTTAGATTATTTGAAATTAATGTGGACATCTCTAGAATCAGAGCCATATTTTTATACATGGAATTTAATTTTTTTAAAGAGTTACTCCTCACTATTGGTAGTATAGCTGAACCCCAAGCCCCAAAGACTTTAGTTCAAGTTCTAGAGTTGTCATTTAGTAGTTTTTATATGCTTAGTTATTCATTTTCTCTGAGGCCCAGTTTATCTATAAAAAGACAATCAACAGTGATGCGCAACCATTATACTTTTTAATATTTTAAAATAAGGTATAAGATTTCTAAGAAGATTACATATGCACATCTACCAAACATGCATGCTTTCTCTGGAGGTAAATAACTGGATAAACTATATATTATACTTATCAGATTTCTTGTGAAAAAAAAACATAAGAAAAAGGAAAACTGGTTACAGAATTTTCTTAATGTAACATATTTGTCTATAACAAACGGATACATTACCATTTTGACCTGATAATTTATTTTATTCAGTTTATTTCTTGAGGTATAGCAGATAATTGCTTTAAAAATTCATTGTTTGGATGAGCTTAAATAAATTATCTGTCTGTCTTTATAAATATACATACATGTACATATAATTTTTTTCATTTCCACAATTAACTAAGGATTTATGCATTAATACTTGATATCTTTATATTAAAAAGTATGGCTATTTTAAAAATAGGAAGTGTTTAGTTAAATTAATGGTGAGTAATAAAATTAACAAAATGCATTTGAAAAAAAAAAACAACCAAGAAGTGCTAAGTGACATAATTGGAAAGGTTTATAAAAATTTAGCTGCTTCAATTATAATGATTTAAACATAAAATCACACTCAGAAACCAGATTTAGAGATCATGTAGTTCATAAATTCTAATAAGGCATGGGTAATAACTTCTGGAATGCTATAGTACAAGTCAGAACATCTTGATTTCTGAAGGCAGAACTATTAAGGCATTTTGATAAAAGAGGAAATAAAGGGGAAATTGTACAAAACAATCTTTAGCTGCAAATAAAACAATATGAATGCATAGCTGTGGAACTAGATATAAGACAAGTTTGAAATCTGAGTCTTCTGAAAAATGTCCTGGGGTATTACTGTCGTGTTATCCAGCCAGTATTTCTATAAACACTCAGTAAATGTTCACAAGTTGCTCATAAATGGTGACTAATGACACATAGCTTGTATATTCAAAACTCAGAAAAGGAGGGTCTTCAAAGAACATACAGAAAAAAAATGTCTACAAAAATTAAAGAGATCTCAAACTTGGCAGAATTGTTAACTCTTTCACCCATGGATTATCATCCAGAGTGATAAAACCCCACAGGGAATCTGTAAATCAGAGTTCTGTAAATAAAATTATTGTTATTTTCTATCTCCCTCATCCTAACAAACTTGACTTCTAACCATATCTGTCTGTCTAACTTGTTTCAGACCCTTACCCTAGATCCCAACTTTAGAGTCACAGAATTAGGTGACAGGTGCTCTAACAGTGTTTAAGTACTTGTCAGTGATTATGAAATGTGCAGCTTTGATTTCCAGGATTACCTTTAGCAATAGATCTATAATTTGTTCCACAAGTTTTTTATAACTGTGGATGCCCTAGTAACTTTGAATAGCCTGACTTCTGCCTACTTAGATTTTGAATTTGATGGTCCAAGCAATTCACATTTCTTATCTTAATGTATTTCCCCAAGTACCCCACTGGTTTATGCTGTGGACTTACCTCGAAGATTTGTGAGTCCCTTAACCACTGTCACCTTTTGCGGACATTGGAATTCTTTCTTCTAATCCCTAAATATCTGACAACTCCCAGGATAACTCCTTTGAAAACTTCCTGGGGCCCCAGAACCTTTCTGGCAACAATTTAAAAAATAATAATTGTTTGGATCGGAGAGCTGCATACAAGGACATGGAGCTCAAATCCGAGAGAGACTTACCCAGAGGAAGTCTAAGCTCAAAGTGTTCGGAGGCATCTTGCCTGTGAGTATCCTCCTGCAGGATAGTCGGCTGAGGATCCTTTCCTCTTGACCAAAAACTGTTAAAAAATAGTTCATAAAGACAATTTAGGTGATATAAACAAACTTTATTCAACTCTTCTAAAGAGCACAGAAAAATAAAGCAGATGGCTTTTTTTTTTTAATAAGATAAAGCATACAGAAAGAACACAGAAGAAACGAATAGAAAATATCCAGTTGTTTGAGACTACCCTTCTCTAGGCTGAGAAACAAGGAAATAACCCAGAGCTGGGTCGCCATTTGGAGACTGACTGGTTGAAAATACTATGTTTCTTGTCAAGCAGAGCATTTATGGGAGCACAGAGTATTGGTTTGCTGATGTGGCATCCTGGGCAGAAGAAATTTATTTCAACACTATTAGGACCTCTCGTTTGAGAAACAAAAAAGTTTTCTATAGGGCACTCAGTCTATATGGAATCATGCAGGTGATTCCCACGATAACTTACACTCTAAATGCTTCTACAGTTTCAGCGAGGGCTTTGCCACAGTCAGGTCAATTCTGCTCCCAGACACTGTTACTATAGTTATTATAATGTTAGAAAGGTGATACTGGAATTGAAGTACTTATGCATATTAAATAAATATTTGGCTCAGTATATCCTGACTGGAATTGATTTTCTTAGCATTGTACAATTACTACTAATACAGTTAATAATTTGACAGCATTCAAGAAATACAAGTACCATAGTTAGGGAATAGAAATTTCTAACTATGATAAGTCAACTTATAAAATTAAAAAATTAGAGTTTTGTATCATACATAATACTCTAGTCAAATATATCAACAGATATAGGATTAAATCCAGTGGATAACCTTTCCACAAGGCAACTGAGGTAATGTTCATAACTGTTTCCACATTCTAGAGTTAAATGATGGGACTTTAATGCTAGTATCAACTTTCTAGTCATTCATTTTGAAACAAAAGTCAAGGATCAGATGTAGTAATTAAGTGAGGTTAACATAATGAATTTAGAGCAGTCAAATATTTTCAAAAATTGAAGTCAGAATGATGAGCTTTCTAAAATTTCACTTAATGGCTTTTGGGAGCTTGGATAGAATGGAAAGGAATAATACTGAATGAGGTTCATAGTCGAGGCATACTGAACATTGGAAATCTAATATTTACACTTATATAAGACAGTATTTGTATATTTGTATGAGGCAAACATTTTTTTTTCTTTTTATGGTCACTCCTGTGGCGTATGTAAAGTTTCAAGTTAGGTCAAATCAGAGCTGCAGCTGAGGCCTATGCCACAGCCATGGCAACACGGGATCTGGGCCACTTTTGCAACCTATGCAGCAGCTTGTAGCCAGGCCAGATCCTTAACCTACTGAGTGAGGCCAGGGATAGAAAATGAATCCTCATGGAGAAAATGTCGGTTCTTAACCGCCTGAGCCACCAGAGGAATTCCAAGCTTATATTTGACCAATCAGAGATCTCATGCAATAGACTCATGCAGTATTTGGGAAAATGTTTGAAATTAGAACAATGGTATTTATGTAGGAGCCTCTACATTAAGAGAGAAAACAGGAGTTCTCTTCGTGGCTCAGTGGTTAACGAATCCGACTAAGAACCATGAGGTTGCGGGTTTGATCCCTGGCCTTGCTCAGTGGGTTAAAGATCCGGCGTTGCCGTGAGCTGTGGTGTAGGTTGCAGATGCAGCTCGGATCCCGCGTTGCTGTGGCTGTGGCGAAGGCCGGCAGCTACAGCTCCTGTTAGACCCCTAGTCTGGGAACCTCCATATGCCGCGGGTGCGGCTCTACATAAAGGCAAAAAAAAAAAAGAGAGAGAGAGAGAAAACAATCAAAACAGTAGAAAAAATAGAACAAGAAAAAATACGATCATATGGGCAAATAACCAATATAAATACATATATAACAAAATATGCATAAATTATGTGTTTACATACATAAAAATCTATGTATACATTTATATATACATATAAAAATATACATGTATTATGTATTAATATATAGGTGTGTGTGTGTGTAGATATATATATATATATATATATATATATGTATATGTATATGCTTTTTTCTTTTTACAGCGATACCTGTGACATATGGAAGTTCCTGGGCTAAGGGTTAAATCAGAACTGCACTGCTGGCCAGTGTCACAAAGACAGCAATGCTGCAACCCTATCTGCAACCCCTGCCACAGCTTGCAGCAACCCCGGATGCTCCACCCACTGAGAGAGGCCAGGAATCCAACTCTCATCCTCACAGAATCAATGTTGGGTCCTTAACCCCCTGAGACACAATGGGAACTCTTATATGTTTTTATAGCCATATTTTATTCAGAATTTTATCAATTAATCTAATAAAAACATTTAACTCAGGGATTGCTAATGTCTATAAAATATGCTGAAAAGAAAGTAATTATAAAATAATCATTTGCTTATATATTATTTTGTTTATTTCTAATCTGTTTTCTTTTTTGTCTACATTATTTCAAAAGTGTTAATTTAAAAGATGGTTTGCATCTCTGTATAATTTGGGGGGTGATTTTTTAATATATTTTATTGGGTTTTAAAGCAGTTGAAAAACATTTAGTCATCAGTAAGTACTAAATGTCAACTTCAAATTGACCCCAAAATAGCTGAATTCTTTCTTAAATGAGTCATCTTCCTTTGGGATGACTTACAGTGATTCTGTCTCAAGTATTGAAGGTCACACTGTTTCTTTGACCATGTTTATATTTATAAGGATGGATCATGACCAGATATAACAGAGACTGGTTCTCTGAGTTACTGGTTAGTTCAGATAACCTTTATAGAATGATGGACTTTCTGGGTATAAGACTTTCTGAGTCTTAGATTATGATATAGATGATTAGAAGGACCTTGTGGATCCTTATTATATTAATTAAGAAAAGTGTCTTGGAGTTCCCATTGTGGCTAAGGGGTAATGAACCCGACTAGTATCCATAAGGAGGCAGGTTCAATCACTGGCTCCACTAGTGGGTTAAGGATTCAGCATTGCAATAGCTGTGGCATAGGCCAGCAGCTGCAGCTCTGATTCAACCCCAGCCTAGAACCTCCATATGACATAGGTGCAGCTCAAAAAAAAAAAAAAAAGGAAAGAAAAAAAGAAAAGAAAAAGAAAGAAAAATGTCTTTATCTGAAGAAATGTCCCTATGTTGTTCTGTAATCTGAAATGTGTACCCTGTGCTTCGCTGTTATTTGAGACAGATAACTGGCAACATTCAGTGACCAAAGGAAAGCACTTTCTGAAGCTCTGAATTTGAGAGGGCATTAACCTAGACTTTCTCTATTTCTTCTATTTTGATATAGGGTTTTTTACAGCTTTGGGGTATATTTTAGGCTTGATCAGGCAAAACTTGCTAAAAAACAAAAGTTTTCTCAAAAAAGTGCTCTCAAAAAGGTATCCAAAAGAATTTTAAATATGGTTATAGGCTCTACTGTGTTGCTTAAATTTTGATTCAATTAGCCTCTCAATATAAATTTTATTTATTTATTTATTTATTTATTTAGGCTACACTCAGAGCGGGCGGAAGTTCAGAGGCCAGCGATCAAACGTGCCACAGCAGGGACCCATACTGCTGCAGTGTCAATGTTGGATCTTTAAGCCTCTGTGCTACAAGAGAACTCCAATATAAATTTTAAATGGGTAACTGAATTCCCTTCAATTATCTTACATCTAGTAAAGTTCTAGAATTTTATTTCTATTTGTCTTCTTTTTTCCCATGCATTAAGGGAATAATCCCTTAGAGGGCAGAACCTCATTAATTAGAATCTTCAGGGGTTAAAATGAACATGCTATTTAAATTTCACTTATTTAAAGACTAATTGGAAAGTCTTTTTTTTTGTTTCCATACTCTGGGGTAAAAAAAGATAACATTTTAATGATTAAAGAAAGTATAATTTATAAATTATGTAGGATAATTGATTAAGTTATATTTCCTTTCTGTGATCATAACATTACAGAATGAAGGAGCTTAAATTTTACATATACAAGTGCATAGAATCAGTTTATTAATAATTAACAAACACTATTTCATTGTAATACCATTTTACATTAAAATAATATTTGAATCTATTTTCACTTAAATATTTAATTTGAATTTTCACCTTTTAAAAATAATTTTTAATGCTTATCATAATTTGAGTATATAATTGGCACACGATGAAAAGTGAACTTACAGATTTTAATTTTAACGGATCTAGATATCTCACGACAACATTTTTTTTTTTTGTCTTCTTGCCTTTATATAGAGCCGCACCCGCGGCATATGGAGGTTCCCAGGCTAGGGGTCTAACAGGAGCTGTAGCTGCCAGCCTTCGCCACAGCCACAGCAACGCGGGATCCGAGCCGCATCTGCAACCTACACCACAGCTCACGGCAACGCCGGATCCTTAACCCACTGAGCAAGGCCAGGGATCGAACCCGCAACCTCATGGCTCCTGGTTGGATTCGTTAACCACTGAGCCACGAAGGGAACTCCCACGACAACATTTTAAACGGAGGTATGTGAAAAAGCAAAAATAATTTTATTCCATTACCATAAATTTGAATCTAGGTGTTATTTCCATCAGTGTGGATCTGTGGTAAAAGGAGATGGAACAAGTTATAAAACCCATACAGAAGAAAACTATTGTATTTATTAAAAACATAGTGAGAGACAAAGTTCTCTGATTACATGAACAGAAAATCATTAAAGAATGCGATATTTAGAAGCTTAAGTGATATTTATTTTAGCAGCTTCATTCTATGTATATGTTATTTCATCACATATTATTAAATTGCTAGAGGTTTTTTAAATGGACTTAGTTTGTGTAAACTTTTTGGCTAATAAATAAAAGAGCTATTTAAGTAACTATTTTTAGTTTATCTAATTAGTTTTAGATAACATCATATTTGTAACCAAGATGCAGTTATCAGTAATAATAACCATAATCTCTAAAAATGACATATTTTTCTTATGCCAAAACTAATACATTATTCAGCCATTAAGTAACATTAAAATGATAGCCCCTGGCTTTATAACCAGAGATAAAATAAAAAGAAATTAAGTCAAAAACTATAAATAGCAGAGGCAGGGCAAAGAACAAGAGTCTAAGGAATACAGTTTTTTCTCTTGGTGCAGCTCACATGAGGGTCTACTGTGTGGGCCTCCAAACACAAATTTACAGTTAGGTATCTTTGTCTTGTATTGGACTGGGTTTCTCTCTTGAAAATTTATGATTTTGGTTGTGATTTTCGATGAGATTTTTGTGTAATTTATTACATAACTATTTGTACTCTGTTATTCCTTACAACAAAACTATACTCAAGGGTATACATATGAGTTGACCATTTTAAAATGTCCTCTATTTTATGAATTTATTATGCTTAATTCTGAATTAAATCACCAGGTAAATGGAACTGTCAGGTTTTCACAGGTGAAGACAAATAAAATCACTTTAGACATCTTAAAGCTCTTTTGTGTTAGAACTAAAGGGATTATAGTGGTGACAGCACTGTATTGAGATCAAATGCTTAAATTCTCCATGACAGAGTTTAAAGGAGTACTATCAGTAGGATATCAAAAACTTGGATCATTTCAGACAATAATAATTAAGTCTTCTATTAGAGTGAAATGGATGTAGAAATTATGCAAAATGAATGATTCTTTAGCCTTATGCTCTCCATTAGGAAGGGACTCATTATCTAGTTGCTATCATTCTCAATTGCATAAAATGGAACTCACTCAACAGCCCCTACTCATAAACAAGACACTGGTGATGTCTATTCATCTGAAAAATGCTGATACATCAAAAAATGAGAACAGAGAACTGAGCTGAAAAAGAAAGTCCTAGTGGAGCTGCCTGCCTTGCAAATGTTCAATGTTCTGAGAGATATATAGTTCTTTTCTGAGAGTTAAATGGACATGAAAATCATTATTGGTTTTCAATGGTCTTGCCTGAGTCATATACCAGGTAAGGAGAACATGAATTCCAAACACAACAAAAGTGACCATGCATGTCCTAAGTAGCTAATCCCTGGGCACTCCTCCTGCGCTAGCACCTGTGAATGAGGCCTTCCTCTAGGCCCTCCAAAAATCAGCAATGTATGCTTATCTGAGAGCTAGTTTTTATAAGTTTGTCATACAGAGGAAACAAATCCTTGATCAGTGTTTTACTTAGAAGCAGCAGCTATGTTAGGGAAACAAACAAACAATAAGCACATTTTTCTTTCAGCACAACTGAGAACCAAGAAGAACGAGGCAAAGAAGTGATGATAAAGCATAATATGTCTCTTATCCCACTGAGATCTATGGGACCATATATCTAGCCTTTGTAGGAAGAACAAAAGGGATTAAGACATTATACTGATATTTTGCATAGACACTAAAACTTCTACCTAAACTATAACAGACAATATAATCAATATTATATAGGCAGCTACTAGAAGCAGATTTTGATAGCAATAAAGGTGATCTATTATTTATCAGAAAAAAAAATTGTTCACCAGAGCACTGTTGATAACTGTTACTGGAAATGTAAGACCAAATCATATATATGTTTCAGAAAGTTGTGATTTTGAAACAAATTTATTTGCCTTATGTATATACATATGTGTATATATATATATATATATATATACACACAAACACACATATATTGAGAAGTTGACCATTTTTCTGCATGACTGTTCCTTAAAAGTTTGCTACAAATATTAGCATACATACAAGAGAAATTCTGATTGATTTAATACACATAAAATTAGTGAATTTTTAAAGTTTTATGAATTTAACATTGCATAATATTTATAAATTCACTATATTAAAATTTACATGATAGTTATAAAAATTGGAGTTATGCTGTTATTTCACTGTTACTTGGTTGGAAATAGCAGAGGCATCACTCTCTAATGTAGGACATGTACAATCTTCATTCAGACCACAAGGAGATTTGCCATGGGGACATATAACCAGACCAAGGGTCTAAAATTCTAAAAGCTTTAAACCCCTGTAGATTCTTTCGAGTTTCTAACCTCATTTCCAAGGTCATAATTATTCAGAAACTTGAGAAATATATTACCTAAGGGATAGATAGAAAGCATATAGTCTACTCACTTTAATACTGAAAGGTTTACTTTCTTATGAAATTAGAAACTTTCACAAAGACTAAAGCTAACAGAAGAGATGTATTCAAGCAAAGTTAATAAAAATGCCCTACAGCTATGATCTGTAAGATTGGAGTCTGATGGGAATTGAATGTGTCACTTTACACTCTGTTGCAGTACTCACATCTTTTGAATTTTTAAAGTTAAAATAAAATCTAGCCTGAAACTTTACATTTGAATGTCAGCAGAAGACATTTTTAAATCTTTCATAACCATGTGTAATTTCAGATATACATCCAAAGTGAAACAGAGCTTTTAAATAATTTTCAGCTAATGTAATATTAAAATATTATTTTAACCAGAATTATGAAGAAAGATAAGCTACAATGTTTTACATTAAATTATCATTAATCCTTAAAAAAACCTCTTTCCACCAATTAATTTTCCCAATAACGATAGAATAAGGAGCAATAGCAATGCAAATGTGAGAATTAGAAGTTTGTTCTTGTTAGTTCAATGTTTTAATCTACAAATATTTTCTGATTGTCCACAACTTTCAGGCGCTGCTTGAAGTGCTATGAATGTACCACTAGAAAAAAAATCCTATTTCTTTGATTTTACAACTAGGGATAAATTGGTAATAAATAAATGTGTATATAACACACCATGAGCCATTAAGGGATGTGAATAAGATGAGAGAAAATTAAGAGGCTAGAAATGAAAGCGATGGGGTGAGTGTACAGCCAGTTTCATAGCCATTTGACCTGTACAGTCACAATGCCCCATATACAGAAGGACCCTATGTTTGGGTTAATGCTCTGCTTTTACTGTCTTGAAATTCTTTTTGTGTGTGTGTCTTTTTTTTTAAGGGCAGCATCCATGGCATATCAAAGTTCCCAGACTGGGGGTCAAATTGGAGCTGCAGCTGCTGGCCTGTACTACAGCCATAGTAACACAGGATTCGAGCTGCATCTGCGAACTACACTACAGCTCATGGCAACGCCGGATCCTTTAACCCACTGAGTGAGGCCTAGGATCGAACCCACATCCTCATGGATACTAGTCGGGTTCATTAGCGAAACTAGTCACAAGGGAAACTCCCTGTCTTGAAATTCTTAATCTTTCTTAAAAAAGGGCCACACATTTCATTTTTCTCAGGGCCCTGCAAATTACGTGGTCAGTTCCAGGAGAAATTATTTTGGATAGTGTGGCTCAGGGAAAAACATATCTGAGTAGAAATTTAGGAAATACTGGAGTGTTTCATGCAAGAGTACCTCCCCTAATAGCTACAAGAACATTCCAAAGGGAATAAAAAAGTGAAACACACTGTACAAGCTGGAGGTTAGTAATGAATGAAGGAAAGAGAATAGTGTGGCAGGGCCTTGGAAACAGCAAATGGGGGCAGATCCTGTGTAATCTTCTGCTTCAGTGTAAGCACTCTATGTTTTAGTTTGACTGAGAGAAAAGCCTTTGAAGGATTTGGAGGAGAGTAACATGATCTGCTGCACTTTTAGGAAAGACTGGTTTAGATATGTAGGGAGGCTATTGCACTAATCTAGGCAAGAGTTGATATGTAAAATATAATTCGATGAAATGTGGAACCAGAAAGATGAGACTAACTTCTACTAAGGAACATCAATTAAGTAGAATAGGTAAGACCTTGAAACGCAGGCTATGAAAAGCTTGAAAACTTCCCAGGATATGTCCAGGGGGAATATTTTAGTGTAGGTTTTTGTCGTGCTTGGGGTTGAGATGGAACGAGTGATAGAGGATAGACGGAATAACCCACAAAGCATCTCATATGCTATCCTGGTATACTATGCCATTTCCCTGCCATTTTGCCCAGCCAGTGTCATTCATCAAGGTCATTATTTTGAGTAAGCCTCAGTTTATTGTCTCCTTGATCTCCCCCCAAAAAAGTTTTTATGAGCATTCCTGGAAAGTAAAAAATCCAAATTTGGGGAACTTAAATTGGACCTACATATCCAGAATCTTTGGGAGGTAAATTTCAGAATCCTTATGTTTCTACAAAACATTTCCAGTGCTTCTTTTCTTCATGGAACAACTTCACTGACTTTTTAAAATCAACAGACCGCATAAGTCAAGGCCTATTTTTAGATGCTCTAGTCCATTCTACTGATCTATGTGTCTATCTTTATGCTGATACCACACTGTCTTGAATACTGTAGCTTTATAATAATTCTTTATTTTATATATATTTTTTTGTCTTTCTGCCTTATCTAGGGCCGCACCCGTGGCATATGGAGGTTTCCAGGCTAGGGGTCTAAGAGGAGCTGTAGCTGCTGACCTTCGCCACAGCCACAGCAATGCAGGATCTGAGCTGCGTCTGCAACCTACACCACAGCTCACAGCAACGCCGGATCTTTAACCCACTGAGCAAGGCCAGGGATCAAACCCGCAACCTCATGGTTCCTAGTCGGATTCGTTAAGCACTGAGCCACGATAGAAACTCTTATAATAATTCTTGAAACTGATATGTGTAAATGCTTCAAATTTAAACTTCACTTAATTTTTGGCTCTTTTAGATAACTTACCTTTTCATACCAATCTTAAAGTAAGCTTTTTAATTTATTTTTAAAAAGCCTATTAGGAGTTCCCACTGTGGTCTTATGGGTTAGTGGTTTTGCTTGTCTCTTTGGAGGTGCCATTTCAATTCCAGGCTCAACCCAGTGGGTTAGGGATCCAGTGTTTCTGAGCTGTGGTGTAGGTCACAGCTCCAGCTTAGAGTTGATCCCTGGTCTGAGAACTTCTGTATACCAAGGGTGTGGCTGAAAAAAAACAATCAAAGCCCCCCAAAACAAAAAAAGCCTATTAGGATATTGATAATATTACCCTGTATTCTACAGAAACATTTTTCAAAGGATTGCCATCATAACAATATTTAGTTCTGCAATCCATAATTAAAAGGCCTCCCTTTATTTAGGACTTATTTAAACATAATTTTCAATAATCAATATTTTCCATAATGCAGATTTTGCACATTTCATCTTAAATTCATTATTGTATTAATTTTAATGATATTTTGAATGGGTCTTTGAAAAATATTTTCTAGCTTTTCATTTCTAGTATAACATTATACAACTGATAGATTTATATTGACGTTATGTCCTGTTCTTATGCCAAATTCATAGATTAACTTTGTAAAAACTTTTTAGACTCCTTAGGTATTTATATACACGGCCATGTAGATAAAGGGAATGTTTTATTTCTTCATATTTTTAGTAAATCTGACATGAATGTGTCTATGACTTCTCTTTATAACTGGAATATCTACCATCTATTTTCTTACTGTGAGATTTTGATCAATTTTAACATGAGTTAAATCCTTTTTCAAACAAGAGACAGACTTGAGGGAATCAGAAAAAATACTTCAATGTTAATTCATATTATATGTGCATTTGAAGAATAACAATTCATAGAAATAATACACATACATATATATATATTATATATATGCATATATATATTATATATATGCATATATATATAGGCTTTGGTGAATGACAGAATTGTTTTTGAGACAAAAATGTAAGACTTGGAAACTGTACATAATTCAAGTATATAATTTTTATTAGCAATCGATTATTAGTAACATGAAATGTTTTAATAATAAATCAAAGGACTAAAAACTCCCTGCAAATTAGAATTTGTTTGCTTGTTATTCAGGGGAGAAAGAAAAGAAACACAATATTGAGTATTTCAGAAATGTACTTCAAATATTTAATATGATTACTAGGTAAACTTTGTGGTCTAATGTTTGTGGCATATTAAATATTTTTTTGAATTTATTTCAGAGTGGGAATAGCAATCACCTGATAGCTTTGATTAGGAAATAAATGGATTATATTTCTCAAAATCTTTTCCTTGCTAGATAGAGTATACTGAACTGACTTGGCTTCATAATATGTTAACAAAAACAAAACAGAAACAAAAATATTCCATTCTGCTTTTATTTCTAAATGATTGTTAGGATTACTTCATTTTTTAACAAAGAGGTTTGAGAAAGGAATGCTACCCACATTATGAGATTTTTCATACATATATACTATGATATAGTATACTATAATAATATCAATATAATGAATTAAAAACATGATCTATGATTCCAAACATTTTTGTTATTTAAACTCATAATATTTTATTTATCAGCCAAATCACAACAGCTGTTTCAAAAATTTTTTTTGCTTTTTAGGGTCACACCTGTAGCTTAGGGGTCTTTGAATCAGAGCTGTAGCTGACGGCCACAGCCAAAGCAATGCAGGATCTGAGTCATAATACCAGATCCCCAATCACTGAGCAAGGCTAGGGACTGAACCCGCATCCCCATGGATACTAATATGATTTGTTTCCACTGAGCCACAATGGGAACTCCCACAATAGCTTTTTTTTTTATGCTGCTAAATTTAACTTACTAGAAAGAAAGAGTTGCAGTTATAAGAGTTTAGTACACCACGGAAGCAAATAATTAAAGAGACTAGTTCCCACTTTATAAAGATGCAACTTTGCGGAGATCATCCAGTCAGTGGGGGGAAAAAAGAGCAGCATCTTTAATTAAAGGGTGGAGGGCATGCAATAAGGACAACAGACACTAAAAAATAACTGAACAACTTTCTCATGGATTCCATGCTTATTCACAGAATGAGCTCACACTCTACTAGCTAATATTCTTCCATACAAGCATGTTTTTATCCCAGTTACCCAGCAATAGCTAAGCAATGATTTTAAAGAAATAAATTCCACCGTATGTATGGCAAATACTTAAATATTCTGCCCTGTAATTTGAGGGCTTGCTTTGGACTGGTTATTCCTCTCTCTTTGTGCACTGAATCACTGGATGTGTCATTCAGATAAAAGAGCCTTTGCTCTAATGATTGCATAAGAGAGGATTTAGAAGGCCTTTTTTTATCAGAAAATTACTTATCACAGCCATTTAGCAATAGAAAATCACACTGAGAATGTCTAAACTATGATACTGTCAATATAAAGGGCTCATTTTTCAGCCCTGAGAACACAAATCAAAATATGCAGGTTTAAGTTTGGATGCTGGACTAATAATAACTAATGATAATAATAGTTTGAATTAGATATTGAATAGGAGGGTTGATGTTGATCTCATTCTGACTTCACAGTCTCTGAGATCTTACCAATTTTTCTTCACAGCCTTCAGCTGACCCACAAAGCTCTGTACGAAAACCTACGACTAACATCAGTGGAGACCCATATAACACAACCTCAAGCCTTGCCCTGCTCTGGAAGTCCATAGTTTTGTGGAAGCATTTACGGCCACCTAAGGAGAAAATGAGCTGGAGTGAGATAGGGCTAAGAAGAGATTTTAATCCTGCTGAGAGAAGCTGTGAGCATATACTCATATTTTAGTCTAAGAAAAGCACAGAATTACTATTATTATGTGGTATGCTTGTGTTCTGACATTTCAATATTATCCCCACTTATTCATTTAATCATGATGGTGTATAATATATTGCCAATAATTAAACTAGAATGTTAACAGTATTTATTTTTTCTTTATGAACTGCATGGGAAAAGCAAAATATGCTTAAATATTTGTGCTTTGAAAGTCTTATGTTTGGATATGACTAAAGTGAATGTGTACTAAAAAAAATTTACTTGTTAAAATCTAATGAGGTAGTTTTCAAATCAGATTTTAAGGAGTTTCTATCATTTTATTCAAATAGTTAACTTTCCCTCATAGGAGTTTAAGTCTAAAAAAATTATGTATTTGAATTTTTAAGTTTATGTGTAATTGACAATATTATCCACAGTAAATTTTCTTTAAAACCTTTTAAAATAAATAACATATTGTCTCTATTACTTTACAATCCCAAGAAATGTACTCACTATAATGCATTTAATTTAGTTGGTATTTTTGACGGTTGACTAAGAAAGAAAAGAAAGAAAGAAAGGGAGAGAGGAAGAAAGGGAGGGGGAAAAAGAAGATAGACTCTAATGGGGATTTTTCTCATGGACACAAGGACCACATAGGAAATTAGTCATGATTTTTAAAAGACACAGGAGGTATCTACTATTATTATTACATTATTATTCTAAAAATGTTCATTGAAAAACAGCCACAAACTGCCTTAATGCTGATATAAAAGGGCTTTAAGAAGTCCAGTTCTAGAATAAAAGAAAATATCAGAAGATAATTTTTAATACTTAAAGCCATAATTCTAAAATAAACCTAAATGGATGTTTAAATGCTTAAGTATTCAGTTCATCATAGATGCAACTAATGCATGCCACTATTTTTTCTTTCAAAATAAAGATTTATTTAAACATATAATGGCTAATATATACCATATGTTTTCAGATCTAATTCATGACTATATGAACATATTTTTGTATTTGCGATTTAAATACAACATAAAATCTGAAATTAATTTAGCTCATACAAATGTATGCAAACACAGAGATGCACATTGGAAATACACAAGTGCATAACTTTTTACTAAATTTTTAAAGCATGTTTCTCATGCTTTAAATATGTGGTGGCATATTGAAATCTGAAATATGTTATTGGTAACTTTTCTTGAATTTTTCCATATTTACTCTAAATCAAACATCACAGATAATACTTTTTACACTGAACTAAATAAAAAACCTTGGATGTATTGCAGCTAAAAACAGTTTCTATCCTTGCTATGAACTGAATATTTATGTGTCTTTTCAGTAAAAATCATTGACTTTGTTAGGTATCCTACAACACTTAAATAATCATGGAAATAATGTATTCTAATGGGTTGCAATGATATATATTAAAATTTTATTTCATACATTTGTATCAGTGTTCTCTACGTAATTTACATATTTATTTTCTCTTAGATTAAGCTTGACAGTTTTGGGTACTCATAGCAAGTCAAATGTCAAGTAAGTAGTTCAAGTGAAATATAAACCCTTATTTTTAATTACAAAAAAAAATTTAGATATTTCTAGGATTAATGCTAAGATGCTTCTTGTTTTAATTCTAACATTTAAATAACTTTCAGCATAGAACCATGTCTTTCTAAAACATGACTGAGATTATACTAAGGAGGCAATGGTACTGGCTAATCCTTGTCTTCTATTATTTGCCTCTAGTGTTAATGTCTTCTTAAAATTTGCAATACAGATTCAACCTGTTGCTATGTTTATCAGATATAGAGCTGAGTAACAGACTAAAACAAGTTTCCTAATTACTTTAACATTATATATATTTCAAACAATATACAAGTCATATCAAGTTATTAAAAATGAATGTTCAGGCATACTTAGTCTTTCAATTTCTTAAGAAAAGAAAGTAATTATATCTAATGGAAAACAAACTATAAAATTGGTTATTTAATTTTCAAAAATAACCAAACTATGAAGGAGAGGAACTGAATGTTAATTAGAAAATATATATAATTTTGAACCTATTTATAAATCAGCAATTACTAAATAATAGTGGATAGCTAAAAATCCTTCATATGGAATTTAACTGAATTATAAAATAACATCTCATAAGTGCAGCATTATTTGAAAGGCACTCAATTTTTTCTTAAATATTTATGCTAAATTATATACTTTTTTCAGAAGTAAGTATATATCAGCAGATTCCTCTTTGAACAGGTTTTATTTACATTCATGGCTGTTTTGCTCCCAACTTATGCATTGTTCTATTTTATTTAAAATGAAATGAACAACCACATCATGTAATGATGATTTTTAAAGCAAGATTACAACATAAAAGTCCAATAAGTGTAATGATTGTGGTCATCATATTAATCAAGTGATTTTTTCCTTTCAAAACAAGATAGCACGAATCACTCACTAAATATATCAATGATTACTGTGCTCATATTTGGAAGAGACAGGTATGATTTTCCCATGAATTTAATCTGAGCAATCACTTAACACAAGATATTCTTTGAAAATTGCTATCACTTTTCTCATTTAATGGCTGGTGACAGACAAACAGCCAGCTGAGATGTTTGCTTATTAATAGTTTTCCTGGTCAATGAGTGTTTATGACTATTTTTCAGTACATTTATCAATCATATCTTGAAAATTCAAGCTTAATCGATTTTCAGAAAAATGAATTTGTGAGCATAATAAAAAAATATTGGCCTATGTGCAAAAGATTAGAAAAAACAAACAAAAAAAAAACCCGTCGCAATTGAAGTGGCTGACCTATAGGCATAAAATGGTAAAAGGATTCTTGCTCTGATTAGTTCTGTGTAGTCTCCAGATAACATGGTGCTTAATTCAACTGACAGAATAATTCAATTTTCCCTCTTTATAGTGACCCCCTACAAAATCATATCAAACCAAATTAATTTGTTACAATTATGTGCATTACAGTTAACAATAGATAGCACAGATAAAAATAAAACAGTATTCTCTTTACCAGAAATTTTGTGTAATGAGTATCATTCACCCAAAATATAGAAAGGGCATAATTAATGACTGAATATAAAAAATATTATATCTTAGGTTATGAATAAACAAACTTAAAATCTTCTAAGACACTTCCCTGACAACATGATATTATTTGGTATGGCACATGAAATATGAAAGCTTTCATGGTCTGATCTTTGAATATTCAACTTCACCTCTCCCAGTATTTCATATACTCTATATCATCTCAACATTTTAAATAACTGTGATCCTCTGAGGTTACCTCTACAAATATCCTGACTTTCTATATCCTTGTCTTTCATTAGCTATCAAATGAGTAGTCCTACTTATCTGTAAATATATACTTCAAAAGCTACCTGTTTACAAAACTTTCTCCAATTTTCTACACTATTAGAGCTATTAGGCTATCCCTACCATTTTAGTCACATTTCAGTGGTTCTTTTTAAAATAATTAATTATAATAATTTTAAAATATGATTTATTAGGCACTCACTTATAACAGCCATCTCTTCTGTGTAAGAACTTGGCCTAATGCATTTTTGAATCCTTAGGGAAAAAAATTCCTTGTATATTTTCCACTAAAACTATATATTTTAGTAAGATTAACTCTTGTAAATGTACACTGCTATCTAGAATATTTAATTATACGTATCTGTCTAAGAAGAATACCTCTGTGTATATACTTGTATATATGTATGTCAACATGATTTTATTATAATTTAAAGATGCTTTCTTCTAGATTTTTTTAACTTTTTAAATAATTAAATGTGGTTTCTCTTTCAAGTATCTTTTGATTTTCTTATGTCTAAGCTGCAACATTTCTAGTCTCCTTTCAACACTCTTAGATATCAAAATGTTAACACTCATTAGGTCTCCAAAAAGTATTTTCCATTTGTCCATTATATTAACCAGACATTTGCTTTTCTTATCCAACTCTCCATTGAGAAGCAAAAACTTGCTTTCCAGTATTAAACTCATTATCATTTGCCTTCAAGAGGTTCTCTAAAATATTTAAAATATATTTTCATATTGCTAGTAGTTTCCACATTATAGCTCTCTCAATGATCACTTAAGATAATGTTACATTAAAGTAACTTGACTCTTTTCTGTCATAAAAAACACAGGTTATATTGTTGACTGATGTATATTTAGAGAAGAAATATCTGATATGTCATTTCACATATTATAAAAAAATTATCTTGAATAATAAAAATCTCATCTGTACTACTAGATTGATATTGTAGGTACATTTTTTTTTTTGCAATGAGAGATCTGGAATGCAATTTCAAAAAATGATAGCAAACCTCATCAGCTTATGGTAAGTGAAAAGATTTTCATTTCATTTCTCAAATGTTTATCTCATTAGTAAAATATACTTATCAAATTGTATTTCATGTAGGAAATATAGGGTGATAAAGAGAGGGAGCGCAAAGCCACTGAAAAGAATCATTTACATGATACAATATCTGAATAATATACACTGTAATTTAGAAATTTTGATTATTTTAATTGAAAGTTTGTTTTATATCATACTTTGTGGTTAAATAAAATTATTTCATAAGAGAAAATAAATTAGCAAGTTCCCATTGTTGCTCAGTGGTAACGAACCCTACTAGTATCCATGAGGATGCAAGTTCATTCCCTGAGCTAACTTAGTGGGTTGAGCATCCAGTGTTGCAGTAAGCTGTGGTGTGGGTCTCAGACGACGCACATTGCTGTGGCTGTGGCGTAGGCTGGCAGCTATAGCTCCTATTTGACCTCTGGCCTGGAAACTTCCATATGCCATGGGTGTGGCCCTAAAAAGCAAAAGAAAAAAAAAAAGAGGAGAGAGAATAAAAATAAAAAGTTGGCTATATGTTGAAAACAACTATTTGGGTGAATATGCCATTAAACTGTTTTAATAATAGAAATATGAGCCCTTTGCTTTGTGTTCTATTTATGGTATATGTGTTCTTTTCATGGTATGTATTACTGGTTAGGATTCACTGAAGTGTGAAGGCATTCAACATAAAAATCACAGGGACCTTTATAAGATATATTTACAAGGCAGCTCTTGAATAACCTTTTGAGAATACATGTTATTACTGTAAAGAACCCTGGTAGCCTATTTTATACAAAGAGGTCATGTATGATATCATTGATTAGCGTGTATAGCAACAGTTATTACCATAACATTCTGTTTTTATTCTTAGTTTCCTTGGTCACCTATGACCAAAATAATAATAACCCTATTATCAGAATTGACTTTGTTTTTTGTGGAGATATTATCATCTATGGATAGTGCTTACTGGACATTTGGAATCTCTTTTGTAGTCTCGATTTATATGCAGTCATGTAATCATATGATGGATCATCCATCAAATATAATATTGAAAATATATGAAAGACAAAAAAATTAGAAATTACGCCGATTTTAGACTATCTAGCCTGATCTTCTTAACAAAGAAATTTAATAAATGACTTAAATGTTTAAATGTCCCAACACAGCTGTTTGACACTACTTAGGCCTGTTTTATTTGTTTGGTTTTTAGCTTTTAACTGTTACCAAAATTTGTATTAATAAGTACATTAAATTCCTTATTTCTTAAGCTTAAATTTTTTCTGTTGAGCAATATAACCTGAAAAGATTTACTAGAAATATTAATATATTAAAATACTTTAAACATTATTTTATAAATATTTTAAAAACATGAGAGTAAGGCATTTAAAAATATACTCTGTAATATGTCAATAACACTTTTGATTTCAAGATATAACCTGTCACATATTTAGTCTCTTTTAGCAGGAAACTAAAGATATGACACAAACTATAATATAGTGTGATATCTGTTAAAAAACAGTGTTATAAATAAAGTACTCAAAAGTATTGAGAAAAAAGGGATTAATTCAGTTTCTTGGGAGATTCAAGAAGGATTCCATGTTGCTGAACTGGATTTTGACGTGTGAGAAGTACTTACCCCTGAGGAAACAAGAAGGTGCCAATTTAGGTAGAAAGAAAAATATTATAAGTTGCCCAATGAAGGAATGAAGTGACAGCTGATTCTTCTCTAAATATGTGTCCCATGTACACAATAAACACAAGTGTGTCCAATATTTAGATGTATTTGAAAATTTCAAATATCCTCAAGAGTTCATTAAAGTTATATTAAGACTATTAATTGGAGTTCCCATCGTGGCTCAGGGGAAACGAATCCGACTAGGAACCATGAGGTTGAGGGTTCAATCCCTGGCCTCACTCAGTGGGTTAAGGATCCGGCATTGCCATGAGCTGTGGTGTAGGTTGCAGACGCGGCTCGGATCCCGCGTTGCTGTGGCTGTAGCGTAGGCCGGCAGCTACAGCTCCGATTCAACCCCTAGCCTGGGAACCTCCATGTGCCGCGGCTGCAGCCCTAGAAAAGACAAAAAGACAAAAAAAAAAAAAAAAAAAGATTATTAATTCACTGAATGTTTAAAGCCATTAAACATAAAAAGCCATTTATAATGCTACAATGAATACAAATTAGTAAACTCGCAATAATATAATTAACTGAATGGAATCATCATTAATTCTGTTTTAATAAATACACTAGATTTTGCCTTATTCTTTATGGAGTTAAGTGCAATTTGTTATTTTTTTGTTTATTTGTATACCTAGTCCTAGATTACTACAAATCAAAAATAAAGTAAAACAAAACAAAAATTGTACAATGCAGAATCTGATTTAGTCCTCAAAAGATCTTACTCCAGCCACAAGTCCTTGTTTTTCTGTTCAAGGATGTTTTGAGGGCTGTGTCTCTTTGTCAAAATTTGACTTGTCACATAATGGCACACTTTCATCACACTACTTACATTTATCTATCAGTTAAACTTTAAAGTGTACATATTCCTCATTATAAATTTATTGTAATTTCTAGGGCCTCCAGAAATTTACATGTCTTATGAAATAAAGGGTTCAGTTTGAAAAGCTGATTTTCTTTTAGGATATTTTGTTAATTCATCGTTAGTGAATATACTATTGTAATATAATTCTACTTTTAATTGCATTTTGCATATGATCATATCATTTTCAACATACTTATTGTATTTGACCTTAAAACTGATTGGCTTACAAGTTTATTTAACTTTTTTACTTATGCAATAAAACAAGAACATATTGAAACTTATAAACTGCCATATAGTCTATAAAAGAAACAAAAATATAACATTTCACTAATTAGTCGAATCAATAAGTATATATAAAAAACCTTATCACCGCATTAAGTCTATACTGAATATTGTCATTTGTCTGCAAAATATCATTATGAAGTCATGAAGTTCTACCAAGTTGCTTTATTTGTTCTGATTGTCTTCATTATCATTATTCTTACTTGATGTTCCCAGTATTACAACTTACTGAAACAAAACCCTTTGGCAGTCTACGTGATCTTACCATTGCATTGCCTTGCACTTTCCTTCAAAGCCTCTATGGTACTAGCGATAACAATATGTTTCGTATCCATCCTGATTTTTCTTGTCCCAAGGCATAAGATCAACTACTGTCCAAAGATTTCTGGTTTCCTTAACAGTTAATATTTTTAGGGATCAAACTCTGAAAACTAATGGTGTTCCTAAGTTTGATGGTGGGCAAAATGTTTTTGCAAGAGTTACTTATCACTTTAACATTTAACATTTTCAAAATGAGAGAATACTTCAAGGTAATGCATTTGTCATGATTTTTGCCCATTTTGAGCTCCTTTTCTTGCACAAATAGTTTATCAACGCTTAAGATTTCTTCTACTTTGATAGTTTCTAAGGCCTATTTAAATTAGACATGCATAATGATAGAAAAAGGGGAATTCTAAAAAAAGTAGTACATTTAAAGCACAGCATATATAACTAAAAGTAGTATTGTTATCTCAGGGTAAAATTGAATGAGGTTATAAACAAAGGGATAGTATGTGACTTTTTTGTTCATTTCAAAAATATTTGTTTTTTTTTGCAAAGGTTTGTTAGTTTATTAGGTTTAAATTTGTGCTTCAGTTTGATTGTGTTCTTATACTTTTCTCCAGGAACAATGGGAACTGATTGATGGGGGGGGTGGCAAAAATAACTATTTTTTTAAAATTTCACTTTAATTGCTGAGACAAGCAGACTGGAGGTTAAGTATGCAAGTAATGAAGAATGGCTACACAAGCATAATTAAGGATTTGTGTTGTCTTGGACAGAGTAATGGCAATGTAAACATAGAAGCAGATGGATTTAAGAGATATTGAGAAGAGAAATGCAAGGTGATTTTTCATTTAATTTGCTAAGTGGACTTAAACGGAAAAAGACAAGTGTGAAAGATAAATACCACATCTAAACCTTGTTGAATTGGGTAGATTCTGTTACACTTACTGAAACAAAAACCCTGGAAGAGGAGGAAGATTTTTGTATTGTCTTTTTATTACTAACATTACTAACCCTGAGATACGTTTAAATTAGAACTGTCATTTTGAACACTCACATTAAGAGATACTGTAATTGGGTTTATGAGCACTTCTTGAAGAAACTGAATCCCAAAGGGTAGCAAGCCAGTAGTTTATCAAAAGTGATAGGTTTTGACATTTTAAATGAAGAAAAAAGATTTTGAGTACAATTCTGAATATGGTAAGTAGAAGTAGCCATGAGATACTCATTCGAAGATAATTAAAAGGCTCTTTATTATACAGTTCTGAATCATGGGGACCAATTCTCAGCAAAAGTTAGACGTAGAAATATTGGGTTAGAGAGATAAAAAGTCTTAGGAACAAGTTAGATCACCTATGCAGTCATTCAGAGAGCAAAGGGGATGAGCATTTAGCTTCGACACAATCTAACATTTACAAATCTGGCAAAGGACAGAGCACCAGAGGACACTGAAAATGAATAACCAAGAAAGAAGGAAGGCAGCCTGGAGGCTGCTGTGCTCCAGAAGCAAATAGAAAGATTTCTTAAAAGTGAAGGAATGCTATAAAATTTGCTTGTGATGATTGCTGTACACTTATAAATGTAATAAAATTCATTAAGAAACTAAAAAAAAGGGAATGAATCATCAACAGTATTAAATGCTGAGCAACCTACAGTAGATGTGGAATCAAGTAGATTAAGGGTATGATGGTCATTGGCGATTATTTCAAAAATTGCCTTTTATGAACTAGGGCAAAATTTGACTTGAAAAATTATTAGAATGTAAATATGTAGAAAGTTATTTTGGCTAGGAAAGATAAGACAGTAGTTGCTAAAAGAAAACTAGGATTCAAGGAAGATTTTGTTTTCTTTTCATTATCAACATTTGTAACCTCGACACATTTTTGAATTAGAATTGTCATTTTGAATGCTCACATCAAGATATACTATAATTTGATTTATGAAGACTTCTTGAAGATATTAAGTCCTAATGGACAGCAAGTACACAGTTTATCAGAAGTGATAAATTCTGACTTTTTAAATGAAGGGAAAATTATAGGCAGAGTGTAAAGTATGGTGTTTTCATAAAAAAGAGCAAATATTTTGTTTATTTGTAGTATATGTTTTATAACTATAATAGTATAAGAAATGCATTCATAAATTACTCAGAAATATGAAAATAAGTTTAAGTTTTAAAAATAGATGGGTTAGTAACAAGTTTTTGATTATATTATTTCAGCATATATCATTTATTTGTAAACACAGTATGTTCAACTCTGTGAATTAGGAACATTTTCATCCACTTCCATAAATGTAATGCTGAAGTAAATATACATTTTAACAAGTTCCATGCAATATCTTTTACTGAATTTGGTTGTATTTCTTTTACCAAGAGAAAGAGTGCTAAAGGATGTGTTACAGACAAAGGTGATGTCAAAAACAGACATTTGATCATCACCAGGAAACAAGTGGACATTTTCTTATCTACTTTTGTCTATTCTGTCCGAAAAACTCCTCTGAGGTTTCAGGCTTTCAAAATATTTGACCCAATATTTTAGAAATGGCTAACACTGATGTAGAACACAGTATAAAATACAAGATTTATTTTTATTTAAATTTCCAATTTCTATATCTCACTATTAACTTTGTTCACACAAAATACAAAGATCATTGCTTGACTTGCCTATTCCTCTGAATAAGAGCTTTGCTTTAAAAGTCAAACATGTACCTTTCTTTTGGTTCTCTGACTTAATATATTAAAGTTCTTGATTTTTGCATTTGAAGTTCACTAATACACTAGGATCTATGAATTTATAGTTCTTACTAATCTGGAAAATTCTCAGACACTATTATTTCAAATATTTTTATATCTTTCTTTCTTATTGCAGTCCCTTGGGTACTCCAATTGTGTTTTAAATATTTAAGTACATTTAAGCATTTAGGTCTGCTTGAAATTTTCCAAAGTACATCAGTACTTTGTTTTTACATTTAGGTCTATTTTTCTTTATTCTCAATTCCAAATTTGATAATTTCTCTTGTTACGTCTTCATGTTCACTAGTTAAATGTCCTTTTTAAACTGTTTAATCTGCTGTCAATCAATTTCAATGCATTTGCCATCTCAGACACTATATTTTTATTTTTGGAATTTGAATTTGGTTATTTTTAAGATATCGTATTTTCATAAATAACATACTAAATCTATACTTTGCTGCCATCTTGATCATATTCAACATAGTTATATAGTAACTTTTAATATCCTTGCTTACTAATGCTAATCCCTGTGTTAATTACATGTCTATTTCAAATGATTTATTTTTTACCCTTATTATGGATTGTGTTTTCAAGCTTGTTGGCATGCTTATGATATTTCATCAGATACCAAAAAAAGTGAATTTTATCTTGTGGGATTCTGAATATTTTTATATTCATAAATTTTCTTTAGTTTGTTCTGGAACTCGAATTACTTGGAAAGAGTTTGAAACTTTGGAAATTTATTTTTATGATTTGTTTGGCAGGATGAGAATAGATAATAATATCTATTCTGGACCCTATTGATTCACTGGGTCCATCCAACAGAGGATGTTATTATTTCCTAGCTTTTCTAAGTCACTCAAATGTGTGTAGGGATGGGGGGACAAGATGACATTATCAGTCCTTTGGGGTCAGTAATAAATCAGAACCTGTTATCAACACCTTTAGAATAAGTGAGAATGTCTTTCCTCAACGGACACTTAGTCATATACAAATGGACTTAAATTCCTCAGGGAAATAAGTGGGAAATCCATATTCTGTATATTTGCCATTGAAATGCATAATTCTCAAGTGGATCCAGCTACTCCTTCAATCAGTTGTCTTTGTGTGTAAAGGCTGGCTTGAATCTGGGATGGTAAAGGGTGATGGTATAGTTCCTATTATGGTGGTCATCACCCTTTCTTCATCTACTTTTGATTGTTTTTATATATAGAAAAATAAATAGCAGAATTAGGCTTCTTCAGGTACACATATATTATTTTAAATTTCCTATATCTAAAGTATAAACACATAATAAATTAAATTTTATAATTGTATATTACATTCTAAATTTTAAGACAATGGACCATATTACCATCATTAAATGGTTTCAGTATAAGGTATTAGCACAAGTGAGACTGGAAAAAGCTGTATGATTACTATTCATTTGATTAGTTACATTTTCAAATGATATAGAATAGTGATTTTAAGCTATGTACTTGAGTATGATATTTCAAAATTCTCATTATTTCTTAGGCAATAGAACTATAAGGTCAAAAATGCAATTTTAAAAAGGTATTTAATATATCCAAAAAGTTAATCCCATTAGTGCATGTATTAATACTGTTTAGTTTGTCTATGTCTGTTTATTAACTTTTACATTTCAAGTAAGTTCTCAGTTCTTCCTTAACAACGTCAATCATCTTGAATTGCAAAGTTTCTACACATTACCTTGATTTCAGTTTTATAACTAGGACACAAAGTAATTTATTATTAAATAGTCCTACTGCCATTAACAAATTTTCAATCTCTGGTAATATAGAGTTATCAATCTTACTGATATTAGTAATAGCTGTGAAATTGAAACTATGATTTTTAAAATTCCAAAACACCCAAATCCAGGATCAGATGGCTCCACAGGCAAATTCTATCAAACATTTAGAGAAGAGTTAACACCTATATTTTAGCTATGACTTTAAGACAAAACCAAGTATTAGACTTATCAATGTATATTTATTAAGAAAAATACTAATAAATATTTTCAAAGGTGATAAACTTTAGACTCTCTGCTTGAAAAGATTTTCACATTTGAAACAACCAGTGGATTACTGAATAACCTAGAGACAAATGACAATGAAAACACAGTGATCCAAAACCTATGGGACACAGCAAAACAATTTGGAGATGGAAGTTTATAACAATACAATCTCACCTCAGGAAACAAGAAATATCCCAAATAACACAACCTTACACATAAAGCAACTAGAGAAAAAAGGACAACAGATCCCAAAGTTAGTAAAAAAAAAAAAAAAAGAAATCATAAAAATCAGAGCAGAAATAAATGAGATGAAGAAGAAAAAAACAATAGAAAAGATCAATGTAACTAAAAGCTGGTTCTTTGGAAAGATAAACAAAAGTGATAAACCTTTAGCCAGATTCATCAAGAAAAAAGGGAGATGGCTCAAATCAATAAAATTAGAAACAAAAAAGGAGAAATTACAACTAACACCACAGAAATACAAAGCATCATAAGAGACTACTACAAGTAACTATATGGCAATATTTGGACATCCTAGAAGAAATGGACAAATTCTTAGAAAGGTACAACCTTTCAAGACTGAACCAGCAAGAAAAAGAAAATATGAACAGAATGATCACAAGTTGTGAAATTGAAACTATGATTTTTAAAATTCCAAAACCCCCAAATCCAGGATCAGATGGCTCCACTGGCAAATTCTATTAAACATTTAGAGAAGAGTTAACACCTATATTTCCGAAACTCATCCAAAAATTTGAAGATAAAGGAATACTCCCAAGTTCATTTTATGAGGCCAAGATCACCCTGATACCAAAACCAGGCAAAGAAACTACAAAAAAAGAAAATTACAGATTAATATCATTGATAAAGATAGATCCCCAAACCTCAACAAAATGAAATCAAACAATATATTAAAAGGATCATACACCAAGGATGCAAGGATTTTTCAATATCTGCAAATCAATCAAGGTAATATACCACATTAATAAACTAAATAATAGAAACTAACGACCATTTCAACAGATGCAGAGAAAGCTTTTGACAAAAGTCAACACCCGTTTCAACAAAAACTCTCTTCAGAAAGTGGACAGAGAGAGAACCTACCTCAAGATAATAAAGCCCTATATAACAAACTCACAGTTAACATAATTCTCAAAGGTGGAAAGCTGAAAGAATTTCCACTAAGATCAGGAACAAGACAAGGATGTCCACTCTCACCACTGTTTCTTTCTTTCTTTCCTTCTTTTTTTTTTTTTTTTTGTTTTTTTATGGCCACACCCAAGGCATATGGATGTTTCCAGGCTAGGGGTCAAATAGGAGCTACAGCTGCTGGCCTATACCACAGCCACAGCAGCATCAGATCCAAGCCATGTCTGAGACCTATACCACACCTCACGGCAATGCCAGATCCTTTGACCCACTGAGCGAGGCCAGGGATCGAACCCACATCCTCATGGATCCTAGGCAGGTTCATTTCCGCTTCATCACAACAGGAACTCCCCACTCTCACCACTTTTATTCAACATGGTTTCGGAAGTCCTAGCCAATGCAATCAGAAAAGAAAAATAAATAAATAAAAAGGAATTCAAATTGGAAAATAAGTAAAACTGTCATTGTTTATAGGCAGCATGATACTACACATAAAAAATCCTAGATATTACCAGAAAACTACTAGAGCTCTTCAATGAGCCTGGTAAAGTTTCAGCTTAAAAACAAATACACAGAAATCTCTTGCATTCCTATACACTAACAATGAAAGATCAGAAAGGGAAATTAAGGACACAATCTCATTTACTATCTCATCAAAGAGAATAAAATACCTAGGAATAAACCTACCTAAAGAGGCAGAAGGCCTGTACTCTGAAAATCATAAGACACTGATGAAGGAAATCAAAGATGACACAAACAGACTGAAAGATATCCTATACTCTTGGACTGGAAGAATGAACACTGTCAAAATAACTATACTACCCAAGGCAGTCTATGGATTCAGTGCAACCCCTATCAAATTACCAAAGACATTTTGCACAGAATGAGAAAAAAAATTTTTTTAACTTGTTCAGAAACACAAAAGACTCTGAATAGCCAAAGCTATCCTGATAAAGAAAAATGGACTTGGAGGAACCAGGCTCTTCAACTTCAGACTATACTATAAAGCTATTATCATCAAAATATGGTACCGGCACAAAAACAGAAATACAGATCAGTGCAACAGACTAGAAAGCCACAAAATAAACCCAAGAACCTATGGTCAACTAATCTATGACAAAGGGAGCAAGAACATACAGTAGAGGAAAGACAGTCTCTTCAATTATTGGTGCTGGGAAAACGGGACAACTACATGTAAAAGAATGACATTAGAACATTCTCTAAGACTATACACAAAAATAAAACAGATTGAGGACCTAAATGCAAGGCCAGATACTATAAAACTCCTAGAGGTAAATATAGGCAGAATGCTCTTTGACATAAATCAGAGCAGTATCTTATTTTTATCTACCTCCTAGAATAATGAAAATAAAAGCAAAAATAAACCAATGGGATTTAATTAAACTTAAAAGTTTTTGCACAGCAAAGGCAACTATAAACAAAATGAAGACAACCTACAGGATGGAAGGATATACAAATGACATGACCAACTAGGATTTAATCTCCAAAAACACAAACATCTCATATGGTTTTATACAAAGTAAGGAAACAACCTAATTAAAAATGGTCAAAAGGTCTAAACAGACATATCTACAAAAAAGTCAAACACATGGCTAAAAAGCACATGAAAAGATGCTTAACATCATTAATTATTAGAGAAATGCAAATCAAAACAACGAGTTATCATCCCAAAGCAGTCAGAATGGCCATTGTCAAAATCTATGGAGTTTCCACCACGGTGGGGTGGGTTAAGAATCTGACTACAGTGGCTTGGGTTGCTGCAGATGTGTAGGTTTGATCCCTGGCCCAGCACAGTGGGCTAAAGGATCTGGCATTGCTGCAGCTGTGGCATAGTTTGCATTTGTGGCTCCAATTCAGTCTCTGGCCTGGGAAATTCTGTATGTTGTGAGTGTAGCCGTTAAAAAAAAGATGTGGTATAAATACACAATGGAATACTATTCAGCCATAAAAAAATAACAAAATAATGCCACTTGCATCAACATGGATGGGACTAGAGATTCTCATACTAAGTGAAGTAAGTCAGAAGGAGAAAGACAGATACCATGATATCACTTATATCTGGAATCTAATATATGGCACAAACGAACGTTCCCACAGAAAAGAAACTCATGGACTTGGAAAATAGACTTATGGTTGCCAAGCGGGAGGGGGAGGGAGTGGGGTGGACTGGGAGTTTGGGGTTAACAGATGCAAATTATTACATTTGGAGTGATCAGCAGTGAGATCCTGCAGTGTAGCACAGGAAACTATATCCAGTCACTTGTAATGGAACATGACGGAGGATAATGTGAGGAAAATGGAGGATACTACGAGTCATACATATATGACTGGGTCACTGAGCTGTACAGTAGAAATTGATAGAACACTGTAAGCCAACTATAATGGAAGAAATAAAAATCATAAAATAAAAAAATGTATACAAACAATAAATGCTAGAGAGGGCGTGGTCAAAGAACTCTCCTGCACTGTTGGTGGGAATGCAAATGTGTGCAACCATTATGGAGAACATTACGGAGGTTCCTTTAAAAAATAAGTAACGAACTACAGTGTGATCCAGCAATCCCACTCCTGGGCACAATCCAGGGAAAATCATAATTCAAAAAAATGCATGCACCCCAAAAATCATTGCAGCACTATTTACAATAGCCAACACATGGAATTTTGCCCTAGCCTGGGATCTTCCATATGCCATGAGTGTATTCTAAAAAAACCAAAAAAAAAAAAAAAAGACAAATAAATATGGATATGGTTTATTATCCATATTTACTATTCAATTTGTCAAATAAATAGAATTTAGAATTCATTATTTTATGTAACTTCAAAGTTACTTCAATTTATACTTAAAAGTCAGATTTTTGGATTTGTTCTCCTTTTGAGTTCAATTATCTTCATTTCTTAAGACTTAAAATTGTTATTGAAATTAGAGAAATGGTGCTATATATTGCATGGTTCTAACTAGTGCCATTTTCAAACTGTGTATAGAATATATTGACTAACTGTCTCCTTCCACAGTAGGTAACTGGAAAATGTTTTTGAAGGAATCCATTTACTCTGCTTACCATTTACCTAAGAAAAGAAGACATTTCTATGTAGATCAAAGGAATGATTGTACCTGTCTCACTTGTCTGTGAGCTAGAAGTCTTCATAGGCAGCTGGCATAAACACATTCAATTTTTATACACTTTATGTACAGGCTAATTTGTAAATTATGTAATTTATCATTGTAGAATTTCTAAAAGTGCAGCTGACTTAATAAATATTGTATTACGATATAAAGCTATCTTATACTTTACTTTTATCATTAACATAACCTACTTTAATACCACATCCAAGTATTCATGTCTTGTATAATATTAGAATGTAATTTTCATTATATTTCAGCACTTAAATTATTCAAAAAGTCATTTCAAATATAAATTCCTACTGTAATTTAAATAAATTTAATGGTAAATCTCAAGCATCCGATATCCTGAAATAAATATTCCTAGAACATATTTACAATCATAGAGTTTAAAGTTATACTATTAATTCTCAAAATTATGAATTAAGAAAGGATACAGTTGCTTATTACATATATGTTTCTGACTCTGGTACCACTCAGGTAATCTCAGTATCCTAAAAATAGACTTTTATTTATTGAATATAAGTAAATAATTAAATTAATGTATACTATTTATTAATCAACATTATTTAAGTAAATGGTTATTTTTATACATAACAAAATTAAATATTGTGAAAAACACTGTACATGCACCCAAATACATGCTAATATTACTTATTTTTAACATTATTTTAACATAGTATATAGTAATGATTCATCACCATTGGATAAAACAGTGGGTTTCTAGAGCTCCTGTCCCGGCTCAGCGGAAACGAATCCCGACTAGGAACAATGAGGTTGCAGGTTCGATCCCTGGCCTTGCTCAGTGGGTTAACATCCGGCGTTGTTGTGAGCTGTGGTGTAGGTTGCAGACGCAGCTTGGATCTGGCGTTGCTGTGGCTGTAGCGTAGGCCGGCATCTGTAGCTCCGATTAGACCCCCCAGCCTAGGAACCTCCACATGCAGCACCTAAAATGACTAAAGACAAAAAAAAAAAAAAAAAAAAGTGGGTTTCTTAGAGGAACGAAATTATGAAAATGGCTTTCTAACATCATTTTTTTTTTTTTTTTTTGCTTTTTAGAGCCACACTCGACATATGGGGGTTCCCAGTCTAGGGGGGCCAATGAAAGCTGTAATTGCCTGCCTACACCACAGGCACCGCAAAGCGGGACCCTAGCCACGTCTGTGACCTACACCACAGCTCACATCAACGCTGGATCCTTAACCCACTGAGCAAGGCCAGGGATCTAACCTGCGTTCTCATGTATACAAGTCGGATTCCTTATTGCTAAGCCACAATGTAAACCCCTCAAATTTTTAAACCTCTAGGAAATGTACACATTCCCCAGTAGATTGTAATAACCCTCCCGTTCTGGTGATGTCACCACAAAGCCCACTGGGGGCCTCAGGAAAATAAGAGAGAAACAAGGAGATAAGGTCTTACCTCATCTTTCGGGCTTAGTCTACATTCATTTGCCGATAGTGAGCTACATGCAGAGGCCTTGTACATAACACGTGAGGTCAGTGTTCACAGCAAAGAGGTTCCAGGGACACTGCAATTCCGCGCGCTGCCCTGTGGAGAAGCGCTGAGCGCCTGAATTCAAGTGGGTAGTGTGCAGAAGGCTGCGCTGTTCGGCAGCTCAGCGTGAAGAGCCGTGAGCAGCCTGTGCCCAGACTCGCGAGAACTCTGCCCCGGTTCTCGCGCTATTAAGAACTTCAAAAAGCAGCCTCACCAGTAGCCAATCGCGAGAGTTGTGCTCCAGAGCGGGAACCAGGAACACCGACCGCTCCTTCATTTTTCCATAGAAGACTAAATGTTCTTTTTGCTTCTGAACTGAGCTCCATTACCTTCTATTGGCGCAAATAACATGAGACAGAAAGATGCTGGTTTGGGGACCAATGCAGGAGCACTCCTAGCAGTGAGAGGTATGGAATTTTATAAATGCTTCTTTCAAAGCAATCTTGTAGAAATGGGAGACAGTTTTTAAAATGCTCTCTTGCTAAATTTAGTAATTTTTCCACAAATGTTTCTGAGTGAAATTGCTTTATAAGTATTCTGTGACAGTTCTGGTTGCTCTTCTGCTTTATGCAATTGTAAAGACATCAAATGAAAAAGAGTATGTGTAATGATTTCAGCTGTGCTGGTCACTCTGTCTTTTCCACAAAATAAGCCCTCTGGTAAGCGTTTCACCTTAACTTTTAGGAAGAAATTGTTTCATTATTTTACAGCATAACCATTCTAGGTTACAGAGAAAAACAGTTGAATCCTTAATAGCAAATGCCAGCTTGCACTTTTTTTCTTTTACTGAACACCAACCAGTGTTTTCTGTTACCTTGATATTTATGCACGTACTGCAGCATCAGTGGTCAAGGCTGTTACAACTAATTCCATAAACAGTGGTTATTTCAGTATAGCAAGGATATGAGGCAAATGCATGAATTAAATTTTTTTTCTACAACTTAACCTCTTAATGTCACCTTGCCATCTATCTCAGCCACGGTCCTTGGGCCTTGCGGTCTTTTTCCTGTTACGTTTTTTTTTTTTTCATGAATTTCTGTGTTTATTATTGTTATATTTGTTATTTGGGCCATTGTTCCTGGAATCCATGTTTATCTCTACTTTTATGGTTTGTCTTGTGTTGGTTAGGACTATGGAACCACGGATGTATCTTAATTCATAATCTTGACTGATATTGTCTGGCAACACCACAGTAAATTCTTTAGCACGTCTAGTGTGTGATTCTGCTTGAAAAGTTGATACAGCTAATCTCTGTGGGGTTAAAGCCCAGTTATATATTGACTTTTCTTATTGCCAGTTAGTGGGCAGCATTTTTAGGGCTGCTAATGTACTGACCATCCATGCATCTGCTTCTTGACCTCCAAAATTCTTTTTTCCATGTATTTACTACTTGTCTTCTTTTTTTGTTTTCTTCCTCATTCATACCTAAAAAAACTTTTCAGTAGAGTTTTATATTAGAGACCTAATATATTAATATAGAGAGAACATATTTTAATATATAGAGAACATAATATAAATGAGTATTTTTAATCTTGTCATTTTTCTTTTTTTTTTGGCTTTTTAGGAGCACACCCTTGGCATATGGAAGTTCCTAGGCTAGGGGTCGAATCGGAGTTGCAGCTGCAAGCCTTTTTGCCACAGTCACAGCCACTTCTGTGACCTACACCACAGCTCATGGCAACACTGGATCCCAGCAGTTGAACTCTCATCTTCATGGATACTAGTCAGATTCATTTCTGCTGCACCACAAAGGGAATCCCCTAATTCTATCATTTTTAATCAGAAGTCAGCAGTATATTTTAAGCATAGTGAGGGGACAGCTATTTTTTAGAAGTATTATAAGGGGAAATTTATTTTGCCTTAGACAAGAATGCAAATGCATATCTTAAAGGCAGGAATAGAAATCCAACATGCAATAAATATTTTCAAATTAAAGGCAACAGGAAGGTTTGAAAATACTGCAGCACTTACTGAGGTGAGCATGCTTTTTATTGCCCTGTTGAATGTTCATCTTATTAATAGTTTTATCATGGAATTCTTCTATTCTTATTTAGTTTGCACCAGAATTGATTTCTCATTCATGCAGTCAGAGTATGCAATATTCATTCACACCTTGTTATGAATCTGTCAAATTAACACCTATTAAGTGGAACACAGATTGCCGGATGGTGAGCCATGGTGGTTCAGTAACAGAGCACATGAGAAACTGAAATGGAGAAGATTATTACTCACAAGTCCTAGAGGAAGTGGCCTCAAGGTGCCACACACGGGGAGGTCAAGGCGGGGTATAGATAGCTGGAGAGACAAGACAAGGAGCACATGCCTTTATTAGAGTTAGTCAATGGAGTGCTTTGAAGTTCCTGGTTAGGGCCAGAATGGAAGACTTAAACCAAGGGATAGGGTTTTAGTAAGCCCCATGGATATAATTCCATATTAAAGGAAGGAGTTAAGAGGCAGGGGAAATTGGTGATCAAAAGGGCTATTGGGGAAGTACTATCAGGAATTTACAGTTGCTTGTGACTCTGCAGGCTGGGCTGCTATTTACACATGTGCTTGCATGAGAGAGCTAGTATTAGTTTAAGGTCCCCCCAGGTAGTTTGAAGAAGCAAAAATGACAGCAATGTTGGTGAAGTAGCTAAGGTAAACTCTCCACGTGAAGTAACTGGAAAAAAAAAGGTGACTGCTGCTTTTATCTAAGACAGGCCCAGGGACTGTCAACCTCTGTTTGAGTCTGTAAAATGAGTACTGTTTTCCACTTTTACTCATTTCAGATAATTTTAAAACTGCTTTAAAGAGCAATTTCCTAAAAGATAATATAATGCAATTTAACCAGGTTTTGAAGATTATTTCTGACAACAGAATTCCTGCATTTCCTTATATTTTTTCCTAAATATTATAATACGTATTCATAGTTGTTTGTGATTATTCTTCCTTGGATCTCTTTTTTCCTTAAATTAGGTCAATAGATGGAAGGAAGAAATAAGCCTTCCATCCCCATCACAAAAGTGCAATTATAATGGGGTCAGATGGAAAGTTTGTCAGAGATGTCCCAGTTTTGTGACTATATAAATTGGTTCTTTATACAATGGCACTATTTTCCTTAGAGGATCCATCAACAGAGAAGGATAGCTCTCCTTTTTGGGTTTTTCTGTTTAATATTTGTAAGGTCATATTTTCTGTCAACCAACAAGAGATCCAATAGTAATTGTTTTGTCACTCAAAAAAAATGAAGTATCTAAAATTATTTGGCAACACACAGCCACAGGGCTATCATAGCAAATTAAAGCCATTTCTGTTCTAATACAAGTACACCCAATCATTCAATGACAAACCTGCTTTATATCCAAACGGGAATACTCTATTTAAAAAACCTGTTCCTCTGTATGTTTTTGTTTTCATTAAGGTGACTAAAATATGTTTTCTATTATGAATTTTATATTTCAAAAATAATGAAAACTTATATTTAGACAAATTAATGCATAAATGGTATTCTTAATAACAAACCAAACACTATTTAAATGACTTATTTAGCTAATATTACATATAAATACAATTCATTTAAATATTTACAATTTTAAAAGTGAGTTCCTAGTAAAATAATTAATGCATTATCTCTATAGATGAATTTATTAAATTCAATCTAATTTAATATCAGTATTGAAACTCAAACTCTGTGGATTGATTGAAAAATAAACTCTGTTATTTCTCCTGACGAAAATTTACTTATCTGAATGTATAAGGAGCCCATCAGAGAAAGAGTTCATTCTCTGAGAAGAATATTTTTGATAAGATTTGGCCTGATATTTTGTCATAGCAAATTTGCAGACATATGAGATTAAACAAATTACAGTATTTTCAAATAGTTGAATCATAATATGGTTTGTTCTACAGAATTTTTGCAGCAATAGCTGATAGACATAGTCAACAGCACATGTTTAAATCATAGAATCTCTACTTTAATGTCTACATGTATTATAATTACAAAAAAATTTCCTCAAAATAGATTATTGCTCCTTAACAAAATATAAAACTACTGCCTTTTATCGTTCCATCCTTAAATTCACTCATACATTATGAACACAGCCTTTTTTCAAGTACTTTGTATAAAACTGTGACTAAGTACATTCTATATTGGTAACAGGAATAGAAACTTGAAGAATAAAATGTATGTACAAACTTTGCTATCCCTTCTTCTTAAGTCTGAAAAATTTATTTTCTGTGTGTAACTGCAGCATTATAACACTTTAACATGTATTAAACACTTAGACTAAATATGATGTAAATAAAAGTAATATCCCCAAAATAACCAATTATTATAATATATTCAATTATCTACTGAAGAAAAATCCAAAAGTAACTTATCAATGTCCTCTAGCAACTAGTAAGTAAAACATGCATTATTTCCTCTAGGATATGTTTGTACCTGAAAATCAATCAAAAGTCTTTTTTCCCTTTTATTTAAATGTATTGATTATTTTTAGAAAAAATGAAAAATTGCTTTCTCATGAATCGCTTAATAAAGTCAAGATTATGCTTGATTTTAATAATGAAACCCCACTACTGCTAACATTCACAGTTTAGTTAAATAGAAATCAAGGGATCTGGTATTCTTTGAATTAGCGTATATGCTGAGTTCATTTGCATTTTTTTGACAAGGCATATATAGCTCTTCTTATGACCCAAGTATATTTTCAACTACTTGCAAATATTAGCTTATTTAATTCATCTGATCTTCCCAGGAACACTATGAGTAATAAGGGTAGAAATAATTCAGTGAATTTCAAAAGGTAAACAATTTAAATGAACACCAGAAACAACTGTAATTTCTTAGTTGTACTTGGATCAACATCAACAAACTCTTTCAGTAAATTCCTTAGATCTAAGTATTTTAGGCTTTATAAACCATGAAGTCTCTATGGCAGCTAAATTAAAGCCTAACATTGCAGCGCTAAAACAGTCATAGACAATATGGGGAAAAAATGGGCATGGCTTCAATAAGCCTTTTTTTTTGTTGTTGGCCATCCCATGGCATATGAAGTTCTCAGGCTAAGGATCAGATCTGAGCTGCTGCGACCTATGCTGCTTGTGCAGCAACACCAGATCCTTAACCCACTGTGCCCGGCTGGGGAATTAACCTGCCTCTTAGCACTCCAGAAATACCGCTGATCCTCTTGTGCCACAGCAGGAACTCCAAAAGTTATTTTTTATAATGAGGCAATGGATCGTATTGATCCATTGGGTAATAGTTTGGCACCCCTTAACTTAGGTGCCAAGTATTGGATATGATTTGGTTCATATGAATATAAGGGAAACCAGTAACATTTGGCACTCAACATTACAAATATTGTTCCTTTGAGGCATGCTCTCTTTTGGGGAACTATAAAAGTAGCCCATGCTCATTTAAAAAAAAAAGGGAATGTGATAAAAGAGAAAGCAGGATAATATTTGGTACCATAGCCAAATATAATATTTGAGTCATTTCATTTGTGTAATATATGAATCCAAAACACTCTATTTGCAGTACATGAAAAAAAAAATCAAAGAAAGTTCATTTTGAAAATAAGTGATGGTTATATAAACATTAAATCATTTCCACAGATTGTACCTCTGATTATACACACTTATTTTGTCAGGAATTTTTTTAGATTAAGTCATTGATAAAGTAAAAAGATCACAACAAATCTTTTTCTACTCTTGAATGTTAAAAATATGGTAACTCAAAACAATAGCAGCAGGGCAGTAACACTGCTTTTACATATGAAAGAGATCACATTTAGTCTCCCAATTGAGGAGTAATTGATGACTTCTGGTATATTCGGCTAGCAGAGAGGAATTGAACAGCATGGCCCTGGTAGAGAGAATTAAATACATCAGTATACTTATTATTCCAAGCAAATGGAACAATTTACAGATTGGGAGCAGTGCGGTGTTGTCATTCTGGGCAAGAACAACATCTATCATTTCATACAGAAATAGAACACTCTGTTCAGCATGTTCCAGCCTTGGCTTTCAGTTCCCAAGATAAATCTTAACCCAGAATGAGTCTGTGATAGGATACAGCAAAGAGCATAAAAGAGAGTTGACAATGCAGTGATTAGTTAATTAACCTGGGAACTCTGAGATTACTTCATATGAGAGAAGGTAAAAACAAATCAAAAACTGAATATGCAGAAGTTTCCTATATCTTAATGATTCTCATTCTGAATATGATAAATAATTGTAGCAACTTGCATATAGAAAAAAAATGTAAACATTGCCTAAATATGGCATTTTAATTGTGAATACTTTGGTCAGATTTTAAAAATAGTCATCTAATCCAATTTAATTGTGAAAAATGAAAAAAGTAGATTATTTATTTGACTCAATAACTTGTATAAGACCAAGTAATAAATTCTCCTAGGCAGGCTTTCATAAAACTTTGTTAATCTGTTAACAAAACACTCTCAGATTGCTTTATAATTAATTGTTTGCATGTCTTCTGTCCTTTGGAAGAACTTGAGCTACTTGATACAAATTATATCTGTTTGTATTGATATACTTAACCACAGTTGGCATGCATCCAGTATTTAATAAGTAATTGTTAAATTACTACAATTGACTATAACATTTTATTGTTGTTTTGAGGATGGCACAGTAGGATATATGGGAAGGACCCAATTCTTCCCTTTTCTAAGTCGATTTTAAAAGTTTACCAATCTTGGGATTTTTCGGTGTTAGTGGCCATTGGGAACCACTGTGGCATTTTCTGGAAACAAAATTAAAAACTCGTAAATCTTAGATATTCAGATATGTAAAAAATGAAATTTTAGGACCAAGAGAAAATTCCTGCTTTCCATATGATAAATAAAATAAAATTAAAATATTTTTATTTAGGCTTTTACTCAAGGCAAAGTTGTGTTTTGTTTTAAAATGTGAAATTTTTCCGAAAAAAACAAAACTATTCTAAGAGTCAGAGACCCAGTATTGTAGGTTTGGGTAAATGGTTCACTGAAATAAATGTATGAACCACAAATTCAGGCAGACCACTTGTTATAATAGTGTAATATATTGGAGATCATTTATACTGAGTTTAATGTACTTTCTAATAAATAAAGGAACTCATATGTTTCTTTCAACATCATAAGCATTAGCATTGCCTGTGTTAGGTTTAAGTATATACTGGATAATTGAAAAAGTAACTTTTAATATACTGGACCAGTCCTCAGCAAGTCAGTTGGTCGTGCCATCATTCAACAGGTACATGAAAAGATGCTCAATATCACTAATAATCGAAGAAATGAAAATGAAAACCACAATGAAATATCTCCTCACATGATACCCATTAGAATGCCTATTATCAAAAAGATATAATAAGTGTTGGCAAAAATATAAAGAAAAGGGAAAACCTGTAGCCTGTTGATGGGAATGTAAATTGGTGCAACTACTATGAAAAATAATACAGAGGGTCCTCAAAAAGTTATTCATGGAAGGAATTCCTCCCATTTGCAGTAACATGGATAAACCTTGAGGGCGTAAGTTAGAAGACGACAAATAGTGTATGACTCTTTTATGGGGAACCTAAAAATAGCCAAAACTCATAGATGAAGAGCAGATGACTGGTTGCCTGAGGCTGGAAGATGGGAGAATGGGGAAATATTGGTCAGAAAAATACAGATTTCCAGTTACAATATTAATAAGTTTTAGGGCGTAATGTATAGAATGGTGACTATTGTTAATAATACTCTATTATATACTCGATAGTTGCTGAGAGTAGATCTTAGATGTTTTTACCACACACACACACACACACACACACACACACACGGTAATTATGTGAGGTGATGGATATGTTAACTAACATTGTTGTGGTAATTATTTCACAGTATATGTTCGTATCAAATACTTTAAAAATATACAACATTAAATGAAAATTACCTCAATAAAACTGGGGGAAGTCACAGAAGAATGAGATACAAAGGAAGGGAATAATTTCATGATATAGTTTCAGTTTTTTTTTTTTTTAGTTTTGTTTGATGGTTATTAAATAGCCTTATTTGGCTCATAATAAGGAAGGCAAAAGTATGTAAATAATTAAATTACATAAACTCATTTCATGTGCTAGAAAAGCCATTGAAACATAAATCAAAATGATGTTTTTGAGGAGTTCCCATTGTGGCTCAGTGGAAATGAATCTAACTAGTATCCATGAGGATGCAGGTTCAATTCCTGGCCTTGCTCAGTGGGTTAAGGATCTAGCGGTGCTGTGAGCTGTGATGTAGGTCACAGATGTGTCTCAGATCTGGCGTTGCTGTGGCTTTGGTGTAGGCTGGCAGCTGTAGCTCCATTTCAACCCCTAGCCTGGGAACCTTGATATGCCACGGGTGCTGCCATAAAAAAAACAGAAAAAAGTTTTTGAATAACAGCCAGCAAAAAATTTTGTGTCTATTTTATAAACTTCTGAAAATATCTTCATAGGCCATATGAAATGAGTATGGATAAGTAATTGACAGAGCGTGATTTTTTTTTTCTGCTTTCCACTACCTGCTGTATATATAAACTTATGCATATTACATTATTTAGTATTTCAGAGTCTGCAATCTCTAATATATGAAAAATTAAAATAAAACTTTTCTTGCTTTTCTATGTTGCATTATTTAGGAAAAAAATATCTACAGGCTTATTAATATGGAGGCCTCTATTAGTTTTAAAATATTTTATTGATAATCTTAAAGCCAAAAATAGAAACCAGTTATCTTCAAAATCAAACAGAGTGCTATTACAATGCAATTTGTGACTAAAGCATTCCTGAAAATACTCTGGTACTAAAGAAAAGTGAAGGTCATTAGGGGAAAAAACATAAAAAATATGTGAGATAAATATAAACTACTAAAATAATAGTGAATAGTAGATATAGATACATAATCGGTAAAGGAAAGAGAGAGTGGAGTGCAGAGATTTTGTGAATCTGAGATAGAGGATCATTATGTAATGTATGTAATGAAAACATTCAATTCTAACTCACAGTTACAACAATTAAGGAGAAATGATGTTAAAAATACATAATTATACTTGAGAAATTATGTAAGGTTAGAATTAATTTGCTGGGGTGAGGCATAAGGAATAGGATAATCCTGATATAAAGAGCTCCCTGAAAAAGGAATTTTATTAAGGAAAAAGGGTAAGATATATGGAATAGATATATAGGGAAGCTAAATGAGTTTTGAGGTAGACTATTTCAGTGTTGGATCAGATCCAGACATATGTCTATGTCTATGTCCATCTATCTACCCACCTATGTATCTCTCTACCTGTCTATCTGCCTACCTATATATTGTGAGATAAAGCAAATTGTTACATTTTGATGCCAAATTTAGAACCATTCAATAGAATAAACAGTTGAAAAAATTTAAGCATATCGAATACCATCTCATCCATTCATGGTTCTAGGCATTTGTTTTCACTATTTTCAAATAAATTGCAATCTAAATTGATTGAGAATTTTATTTACATCAACTAAAATAAATGAAATAGGGGGAGTTCCCGTCGTGGCTCAGTGATTAATGAATCTGACTAGGAAACATGAGGTTCCCTGGCCCCGCTCAGTGGGTTAAGGATCCGGCATTGCCATGAGCTGTGATGTAGGTCACAGACGCGGCTTGGATCCCGCATGGCTGTGGCTGTGGCATAGGCTGGTGGCTACAGTTCCAATTAGACCCCTAACCTGAGAACCTCCATATGTTGTGGGTGCGGCCCTAGAAAAAAAGCCAAAAAAGAAAAATAAATGAAATACATTTTTGTCGATCAATGTTGACAAATTAAAAGTACAAATATAACAGCTTTTCATCCTCAGAATATGAGTGGTAGATTTTGTTTCTGTTAGTCCATGTAAAATAGAAAAGAACTGCTAGTGGCTTTTGTACTGTGGTTTCAAATGGCCATTGAACATCCTCTGCTACTTAATTTATTCTCATTGCTTCTGGCCTAGTTCTGTCTTTGACTTGAAAGACTTTTCATATAAATGACACCAATGCTCTTTCACACTGCGTGCTAGCAGATCACATAGGAATTTCATCTGGAAACTTTATATCAGCTTTTTATTTGTTTTATACAAGAATTGCAAGTGAGTTCACTATGAGTTTTCCTAAAAGTCTGAGAGCAATTATTCAAATTAATAATTGTTGTAATAAAAATTAATGTAAAAAGTATGAATTTATTTTGAATCATTCATATTTTCCTCATTTCATAACTTTATATTTTAAATATATGTTGCTTTTATAGATTATGAAGTGTTTAAATTAATAAATATTTGCACAGTGCCTTTAAGTGAATAAACCACACACACGCACAGTCACACAATGATATATGTATCTAGTAGTATAAAGGAGTAGAATTATTATGAAATGATATATTCCCATTACATGTCAATACACTGTTTCCTCAGAGGCAAGAATGTTAATGGTTCTTCTTGATCTCTTTAGAAGTAATAAGTATAAGCACACTGAAGAAACAATTTGAATTTTATATTCCTAGTTTCTCTCTTTCTTTTCTTTTTCTTTTGCTTTTTAGGGCCACACGCATGGCATATGGAAGTTCCCAGGGTAGGGGTCAAATCAGAGCAGCAGCTGCTGACCTATGCCATAGCCACAGCAATGCCAGATCCCCGACCCACTGAACGAGGCCAGGGATGGTACCTGCATCCTCATGGAAACTAGTCAGATTCATTTCTGTTGCACAAAATGGAAACCCCCATTATATTCCCTATTTTCAAATGAAGTTGCTATTCATAATATTTTAAACTATGCACTTTTTAAAATGCTATTAGTTCTAACTTATAGATTTGATTTCTTGGTATGTCAACCATTAGGTTATACCACAAACTCATTAAAAACGCGTTCCACTAAGCCTCTAGTTAGTAGCACACTGTAATTTAAGTATGAGGGTGTTGCTTCCATTCAAATATTTAAGTACCTTTTCTCTTCCTCTGTAAAACTATAAAAATAATATGATAAAGGGTTTGTGAAAGTCTTTGAGAAGATTTCCAGTGCGGACATGGTTAACTCCCAAATGCTGATTCTGTTATAAAGCACATTTTTAAGAAGCCGAAGGTCATCAGGTTATTTTAAAAACCTAGAAGCCACTATTTTATAGACCTTGCCTTGAATTAACAACCTTTTTAACTCCCTCATGTGAATTTTCTGGAAAAACCCTCACAATTGCACCTGGAGGTCCAGTACACTACAGTCTCAATGAATTCCATCATGCAGTTCAACCAGATTTTTGGCTTCTGTAGACGTTCCAACCACCCTGACCATCCACAGTCATCTCCATTCAAAGTTCACCCACAAACTGGTTATTTCCACTGTAATGTCAATCATGTATTTAGATCAGCTATTCTTTTCTTATTGCTCATTTAACTGGTCACTATTTCTTCTGTTCATTTCACTAATTCTTTCATAGCCCTGCTATATATCTTGTCATAAAATAAATTATATAATACACTTTGAAATGTCTCACTCTTTTTATACTGTTTCTTTGAAGTCACTATCAGCACACTGATATGTTTACTTTTTCAGGCCACTTCATCAAATTTTATCACTAGATCACATGAGAGTCATAATATACATTATTTGTTGATTCCAACCTTTTTTCTTAAAATTAGCATTCTCCTGTTTTTTTTCTCTACGTCCAAACTAAAAATCAGTGACTTTTAACAATAGTCATTTAGCTGCAGTTACATAAATGCCCTTGTCTTCCTTTTCCTCAGTGACTGATGAAACTCAGCCTTTAAATTAACCCTATAATTTACTTTGTCTAGGTGGTGACTAAAAGAAAGCATTACATAAAGCAATCAAACCTGTTATAATTTAAATTTTTAAACTTCAGAATTCAGTTTGAACTTGGTCTTTTCTTGTAACACCATTTTTCCCTAAAAGTTGGGGGGGGAACTATTTTCTGTGAATGTTTTCACATCTATTCCAGGTCTAGGATTTTGGTGTAAATAGTACCAGTAGACTTGGTTACAAATTTATTATATAGTAAATGTGCCCTGGAAGCTAGACATTGAGTATCACTTGGAAATAATGTATAGACTTAGGTCCCCAGGAACTTGTTTCTTGCAATCTAGTGAGGTGAAGCTGGAGAACTTCCTCTCTCCCCTCCCCTTGGAGATCTATTTACTTTCCAAGTAAATGTACTAATGTTGGTACCTTGTCCCACTGTATGCTGTGGGCTAATGGTTTTCTATTACCCAGAGTTGGAAGGAAACACACACAAACACTCACTTCACTCTAACCAAATAAGGTAAACTAATATCAGGTAGTGAGCTTTTGAGTCTATTTCCCAGTGCCAAATCCTGATACTAACTACAATACCAATGATGTTTTAGCTGGAGGCATGATTCACTTGAGGTAAATAATAAGAGAATTAGAGGATCTTATACAATCACTGGAAGTATGAATAAAAATTTCCTAGGTGTTCAGAAATTGCCTAAATTTTTTGGAACCCATAGCCAGTGACTAACCTAGCTGCAGCAATGAAACAACTCAGTCAGAGGAACCAGAAGCTGGATATTATCTTTTTAAAAAAAATTAACTATTTTATTGAATTATAATTTACCTATGGTATATTAGTTTCAGTTGTATAACATAGTGGTTCAATGTTTTATACTTTACTAAATGAACAGAAAAGTCTTGTTACCGTCTGTTATATACAGAATTATTACAATATTGACTATTTTTCCTATGCTGTACATTAGACCCCTGAGACTTATTTATTTTATAGCTGGAAATTTGTACCTTAGTCCCTTTCACCTTTTTCACCATTTCTCTTAACCTCCACTCCTATGGCAACCACCAATTTGTTCTCTGTATCTGTGAGTCTGTTTCTGTTTTATGTTGTTAAACTTTTTGTTTCCTAGATTCCGCATATAATTGAAATCTCACAGTATTTGTCTTTCTCTGTCTGGTTTATCACACATAGAATTAAACACTCTAGGTCCATTCATGTGGCCACAAATGGCATGATTTTGGGGTTTTTTATAGCTGAGTAATATTCCATAGTATACCGATAGCATATCTTCTTTAGCCACTCATCTAGTGATGGGAGCTAGGGTTGCTTATGTATCTTGGGCACCATAAATTTTGTTGCAGTGAATATATTGATCCATACATCTTTTCATATTAGTGCTTTGTTTCCCTACAGATAAATACCCAGAAATGGAACTGCTATGTCATATGGGTCATAAAACCTCCGTAATGTTTTCTATACTGGCTGCACCTAGTTACATTCCCAATGGTGCACTAGGATTCTCTTTGCTCCACATCCTTGACAACACTTGTCTTTTTAATAATAACCCTTCTGAAAGGTGTAAGGTGGAGTCTCATGGCAGTTTTGATTTTCATTTTCCTTATGATTGGTAATGTTGAGCATTTTTTTAATGTATCTGTTGGCCAGACATTTGTGTCTTTGGGAAAATGTCTGTTCATGCCTTCTGCCCATTTGTAATTGGGTTATTTCTTTATTTGGTATTGAGTCATACACTTTTTTAAAAATTTTTAAATATATTTTCAATATCAATCCCTCATTAGATGTATTATTTGCAAGTATCGTCTCCCATTCAGCAGTTTGCCTTTTCGTTCTATTGATTGTTTCCTTCCTTGTGCAAAGCTTTTTGGGTTTTGGATATGTCACTTCAGTCCAGTGCAACAAAAGCAAAAATAAACAAATGCCTTCTCAGATTTCCCTGTTGTGGCTCAGCATAAACAAATCTGACTAGTATCCATGAGGATGCAGGTTTGATCCCTGACCTCACTCACTGGATTAAGGATCTGGTGTTGCCACGAGCTGTGATGTAGGTCGCAGATGCAGCTTGGATCTTGCATTGCTGTGGTTGTAGCATTGGCTGGCAGCTACAGCTCTGACTCAACCCCTAGCCTGGGAACCTCCATATGCCATGGGTGCAGCCCTAAAAAGACAATAAAATAAATAAATAAATAAGTAAATAAATAAATAAATAAATAATCTTCTCTCCTATCTTTCAAATTTTGCCTAACATTTGTTTATCTAATGTGAAACGCTGCTTTTAGGGAATTCTGGACAGCATCATTCTAAGCCATTTTCTGTGGTGCAAGGGCATAAATAATATGAGTAGAAACAATCCAGCACACAGATATTTTGATAAACAAGTTTTGACTAATGCCCCTTGCCTGTTTGTCTTATGCACTCAGCTTTCTTTTACTTTCTCCCATGTTCCCTCCTCCTTTCTCTCTTCCCCTCTCCTTGTTTACCAAAGGGATTACAGAGGAATCAATATATCCAGTACCTGATGTTGTGCACAAAATTCGGTTGAGTTTATTTCTTAGGATGCGCTGTTTCCCTGTGGAACTTTGGGTCTGCTTGCCTTTTCCCATGAAATGCATCTGTTGGACCGTCTCTCTCTACTTCTTTAACACACTTTGTGACTGCCAAAAGCCATTAACAGACTTTTCTTATGTATCTTTGCTGACAGATTAAGATGTCCTATAGATTCTCTGAAAACATAGTCTATGTCATTGTGTTTTTTTCTTGTCATTTGGGGAGAATGGTTGATTCCTCTGAAAATAGGGAAACACTGCATTTTTGTAAGGCCAGTGGAATCCTACTTTTATCCCTTTATGCATTATCATTGAGAGTCCTCTGAGTACTGCCCTAGCCTGAAAATATAAAATCAATTGGAATTTTGCTTGTATCTTGATCTTCAATATAAACTTTTTCCTAAATACTCTAACCCCCTTAATGTTTGTATTATGTCTGAAATACTTCTTATTGTTTTAGTATCCTTTATAAAGTTCATTAGCTTTTCAGTTGTAAATTTTCACGCCCTTGGATTTCACTGAAAATAAAACCTTGTATTGTTTTCTGTTAGTACACTTCAGGAAACTTTAGGTCTGCTTTACTCCTTGTAATATTTCAAGTAGGGTATAAAAGGTGGGGTTGATACTCTCCTAAATAAAATTTATTTTTCTTATTTTCTTAGTGTTTGATCCTTCAGTCTCCTTCTTTCTGGTCTCATTCAAATTCTATTCATCCAACAATTCTCAAAATCTTCAGTATTTGAAAGTAACACTTACTATCTTCCAATACAGTAATTTAAGAATGTTCATAATTTAAGTTACTTTTTATAATTTCTGTAAATATCGGAAGAGCAGTTCAATTCTTGGAATCCCTGTGGTGGCTCAGTGATAACCCAACTAGTAGCCATGGGCATAAGTGTTCGATCCTGGGCCTTGCTCAGCAATCCAGCATTGCTGTGAGCTGTGGTGTAGGTCACAGTCACAGCTCGGATCCCACATTGCCATGCCTGTGGTGTAGGCCAGCAACTGCAGCTCTGATTTAATCCCTATATTGGGAACTTCCATATGCTATGGGTAAGGCCCTAAAAAGACAAAAAAAGGGAAAAAAGTTCAGTTCTCTTACAACACTCCAAAACCTATGGGATGCAAAAAAGCAGTTCTAAGAGGGAAGTTTACAGCAATGCAAGTCTACCTCAGGAAATAAGGAAAAGCACAAATAAACAACCTAACTTTGCATCTAAAGCAGCTAGAGAGAGAACAGATAAGACCTAAAGTTAGCAGAAGGAAAGAAATCATAAAGATCAGAGCAGAAATCAATGAAATAGAAACAAAGAAAACCATAGAAAAGATCAATGAAACTAAAAGCTGGTTCTATGAAAAGAACAACAAAATTGATAAACCCTTAGCCAGACTTCTCAAGGAAAAAGAGAGAGGACTCAACTCAATAAAATTAGAAATGAAAAAGGAGAAGTTACAGTGGACATCACAGAAATACAAAGGATCATAAAAGATGACTGCATGCAACTATATGCCAATGAAATGGACAACCTTGAAGAAATGGACAAGTTCTTTGAAAAGTACAATCTTCCAAGACTAAGCCAAGATGAAATAGAAAAGATGAATAGACCAATCACAAGTACTGAAATTGAATCTGTGATTAAAAAACTTCCAACAAACAAAAGTCAAGACCAGATGGCTTTACGGGAGAATTCTATCAAACATTCAGAGAAGAGCTGACACCTATCCTTCTATTATTTAAGTCACTTTTACATCTTTAAACTTTCCATATCCTTTATTTCTATTGTTTTATCTTCACTAATACTTTTTTTTTTCCCTCTGTGCCCATAGTATACAGAAGTTCTGAGCCAGGGATTGAACCCTCACCACAGCAGTGACAATACTGGATCTTTAACCCACTAAGCCTCTGGGCAATTCCCACTAATTCCTCATGTGTTTATTTCTCAAATTCTGAATATTATCAGTACATCTAGCAAATATAACTTCTTCCACAGCTCACCGTCTGGCCTCAGTCAATATCACCTCACTAAATATTTTCCAGGTAGCTATAAATTATTTTTATGCAAAGTTCTATCTGAATGAATCATCCAAATGACCACCAAGGTTTGAAACATGCAATGGAGAGTAAGAATCTTCTCCTCAGAACACAATAATAAAAATCATAGACTTCTAACATTCTTTTCATAGAACTTCTGACATTTTTTTACCAGCTCAATTATTACTTTCTCCCATTATCTTATGTTGTTGGGGGCACTTAATATATAATCTTTCCAAGAACATATTTGATTTCTTTTTGTTACTATGCATAGGTGTTATGTCAATCAGGAGCTTCAAGCCAGCTTCCAAATGTACATTTTACATGAGTTTTATTTCATGTGATAAATAAATTTAAAAATTCTTCGTTATAATAAATAGCTAGGAAATGAATTTTAAATTAATGCTTGATAAACCAACAGTTAAAATTATTACATCGTTCTTCATATCTTCTGAAAACAAACATTTTTCATGTGGCTTAACATTTTTCATAACCAAAGATAATGAACATAAGCCGTTCTTAGTAAATTCTGGATGCCATCTGAATTTTGAACATAACTGTGTCTCAGATGCCATGGTAAATCTATTCAAATCCATAGCATTCAGATGCCATTATGTAACACTGTTCTCCTGTGCTTTTGTTGGCACTACTTGTTGTTTCTTTTAAACCTCAAGTAGTTGTACGTAAGGAAAGATAACTTCCCTTTTAGTCATCATGCCTGGAAAGTTGGTGAACAATGGTCAAATCTACAACATCTACTGACATTCTGCCATAACTTTGGCTTGTCATAAATTTACCACAAACTTATTTATTGGGCCCAACTCTTAAGCACATTCCCCCAATGCAGCTATTTCTTAAAATATTGAGTTCCCTAACTTCTATAATATCTATAATCCTTTCTGGGTAATGAAGCAAGCATACTGAAGTTCCATTATAATGGTAATTTGATGAGTCCATTGAAATAATGCTTTATCTTTTCTTTAAGCTGACTTTTTGCCATGGGAAATTTCTTAAAGTTTATCTCCCTCTATTGTCCATATATGAATTAAGAGTTTTTATTATGATGATGAAATTCCAGGTATGTTATTTCAGGTTCTCTAAAGCAAGGCGAGGCCAGCTCCTAACATCCCCACAGAACAACTGGAACACATGGACCAGGGTTAATAAAACCACCATGCATGTAATTGCCAAGAAATATTTGTAGTATTAGTACAGCTTAGGAGTTTGGTCTGAATCCAAACTTATTGTGTATGAGTCTCTCAAATGTATATATTCTCTCACTAAATATTTACTTGTTTGAAGAATATACTATAATCTACTTATAAATGTCTCTTGTGCTAACTTTGGAGGGCAGTTACCTGTAACATCATGACCCATCTTCCTTGAAACCATCAAATTTATTTTGGCTTTCTTTAAATAAATGTTATTCACAATAACATTTGACATAAAGTTGTCTCTGAGTATACACAGGGGATTGGTTCTAGGACCCCCGTGGATACTAAGACATGTGGATGCTCAAATCTCTTGTACAGAATGATATGGTAGAGCATATCTGTGGATTCTGTGTCCGCAGATTCTGAATCAGCAGATTCAACCAACTGAGTATCAAACCAAGATATATTCAGAAGATGACAATAAGCTATAACCTGAGGAATTTTGACAAATATTTCTGAATGTTTGTAGAAATAAAGTAAAATCTACTTTCTTCACACCAAGGAGGCTATCTTCACAATGTACTGTTTTGGCTGTTGGAAATACAGCATTCAGTAACTCTACTGTTTAATATCAAATATCCTCCTTTAATCCATTGATAGTACATTTCCCAGAGTGTCTGAAAAATGACAACCACAACAACACCACTAGAAATTTAAATGCAGTCTACAGACTGCAGAGCAATAATAACTGTAGTCAACAGCCCATAAATTGAGTCATCAGAAGTCACCAGAATCTGGAAATTGTTCAGGTGGAGTCTTTAGGGAGGATGTGTGTGTCAGCAGGAATCCAATATATTTTTCCAAGAAAACACATCTGTCTGTTTCTCACAATTTACAACTTTAGTGAGGATCAGATCTGAACAAGATAGCTGAAAGTATTATTCGTTTGTACTAACTGGCTCAGTGAAAATAACATGTTAACAACTTGCCTAGAATTGATAACTATATACAAGCATTTTTCCAATGACTGTAATGTCCCTCTATTGCCATGTATTATCTCTTTTGATTATGGAGTGACTTAGAGTAGATTTCTTTAGGCTTCTCTCCCTTGTAGCTCTCTCAGTTCCTTAGACATGTGTATTTATAATTGTTTCCCAATTTGGAAATTATTTTGTCATGCCTTAAATTTTTTTTCTCTTCATACTTCCTTTCCTTTGGGAACTCCAATTACCCGTATGTTAGGCTTCTTAAAGTTGTTCCACAGTTTACTGATGCTCTGTTCATTTTTTTCCATCTTCTTATTTTCCTTTTTGTGTTTCATCTTGGATAGTTTCTATTGCTGTCTTTCACTTTCCACTACACATTTTTTCTTTCATTAATCCCATCATATATATATATATATATATATATATATATGTATAAAATCTTAAACATTATCATCCTGACCCCTAAGTCCAATTTAATTGTTTTGTTTCATATCTTCCCTATTCTTTATAAACAATCATTCTTCTAACTTATTGAACTGATGGAATAGAGTTTGAATAACTGTTTTAAAATCTTTGTTGGGAGTTTCCTTCGTGGCTCAGTAGTTAACGGATCCGACTAAGAACGATGAGTTTGCGGTTCGATTCCTGGCCTTGCTCAGTGGGTTAAGGATCTGGCGTTGCCGTGAGCTGTGGTGTAGGTTGCAGACGCGGCTTGGATTCTGCGTTGCTGTGGCTGTGGCAAAGGCCGGCAACTACAGCTCCTATTAGACCCCTAGCCTGGGAACCTCCATATGCCACGGGTGCGGCTCTAAATAAAGGCAAAAAGACAAAAAATAAATAAATAAATAAATTAATTAATTAATTAAAAATCTTTGTTGACTAATTCTAATATTTGTGTCAGTTTTGAGAAATTAATTTTTCTCCTCATTATAAGTTGTGTTTTTCTGCTGCTTTGTCTGTATAACTGCCAGGGGTTTTTTTTGATGCCAGACACTGTGAATATTACCTTATTGACTGCTGGATGCTTTGTATTACCATAAATAGTCTTCATTTTTGTTCTATAATGCCTATTAAGTTACGTAAAAACAGTTATTCTCCCCCAGTTGGACTTGCTCTTAAGCTTTATTCGGCAATACCAGAGAAGAAATCATTGTAGCCTAAGTCTTAACATTCTACCCAATGTGCATTGAATTATATGCCATTCTATTTTGGATGATAGGAATAGGTGCTGTTCTGTCTTTTGCAAGTACAGATGATGTTTCTTTAATTATTTTAGATGTTCTTCCCTTGGTCTTGGGTGATTTCATCACATGATTGTGCGATAAAATACTCCCCTGAATTCTGGAGGGTGACTATTTATAGATCTCCAGACTTCTTTCTCTTTGCATATTTCTCCTATTTATTATTCTGCCTTGTGACTTTATCCACCTAGATCACCCCAGACTTTCATCTCATCTCCTCATTTGGGACTCAGCTAGGCTCCCTTTCATGTATCCCTTTCAATGCTGTGGTCAGCAAACCATCTCAAGACATTAGTCTGTGTGCAATGATAGGGCTCACCTTGTTTGCTTCACCACCCTTTCTTAACCAGAGACCAATTTCATGAAAATTGTGTAATCATATATTTTGTTCAGGTTTTTATTTATTTCTGTCAGGAAGCTAAATCCAATCCTTTTCTTTTACATCTTGGCCTGAAGTAGTATGCAAAGTCTTTTAAATCTATTGCCTTAGGGTTACAACACATAACACTTATATCTCACTTTTTTGTGTTTTGTATAAAAGACCTATATACGTTTCTAAATTTTAACTTAACTAGACATCTATAGATAGATTCTAATCAATGTTTTAGTCATACTCAATGCCTGGAAACAATCTCAACTTGAGCATCTCTTTTGCTTCCAGAATCTAAATGTAATTATGCATAAGAGCAAAAGTATTATACAAGTTAACATATTAAAGAAAACAAAAGAAAATAGTTTCATAAGCATGATTTAACCTGTAGTTGAAATTATCATTGATGTAACTTTTGGAATTAAGTAGAACTCTGCAAGAGTTGATAAATAATGAGTTCATTTCCATTTCAAAAAGAAACAGCTCTTAATACAGCCAAATTGTAAAAAGACACCTCATGCTGACAAAGATGTTTTACATAGTGCTTTTTTACTTATCATCAGGATCAAATAAGCACAGTTGGTATGTGGAACATTCTTGAATTTCTGAGTTGCTAAATAGGAATAGTATGAGGAAAGTAATGAAAGAAAATGCTCATGGATTATTCTCTTATAAACAATGGAATAAATTGACTATCTTTTTAAAAATTTTAAATCTATTGTCTTAAATGTACTAAATCAGTTTCTTAATTGAATAATCTACTTAAGCTATTACTCTGAACTGCACTGTTTACCGGGTACTTGTATAATAAGATAATAAGCTCTGAGGATAGAGAAGCAGATCATAAACAGTTCCAGTATTGGGGACCTTATCATATTTTTGTAGATAAAAACATATAAATAACTGAGACACACTACAGTAACTGCCATAATAGACGTGTGTTCAAAGAGTAATGGGGAAAAAATGAGTGAACAATAAATTCATCCTGGAGTAATAATGCTTGTTTATTAAGGACTTAAACTGCTTTAGCCAGTTTAGCTTCCTAATATTCAAGTCAACTGAGGTTCAACAAGCTTGCCCTGGTAATATTCAACTCTACAGTGAGAAAGAGTAACTTTAGCATCTCTCTGAAGTTGATCTTTCTATCAAAGGTGAAGTCTAAATTTAATGTAGAAACTTGATAAATATGTGGAAACAAAGTTATACAATGTTGTCCATTAGGTTGTTCTTTTAAGTGAGCTCTTAAAAAAGATGTGATTAATGTAATAAACTGGGTTTAAATATACAATTCTGTGTTGTAAATATATTTTCAGCATTTTTTTTCTTTTTTAAAAATAGCCGTACCTGTAGCATGTGAAAGCTCCCTAGACTAGGGGTTGAATTAGAGATGCAGCTGAGCCCTATGCCACAGCCACAGCAATACTGTATCATAGCAACATTTGCAGCCTACACCATTTGCCATTACATCTTGCAGTAATGCTGGAACCTTAATGCACTGACAGGCCAGGAATCAAATCTGCATCCTCACAGAGACAACACTGAGTCCTTAATCTGCTGAGCCGCAAGGGGAACACTCAGCATTTCTTTTTATTATTGTAATAAATTGGAGCTATTTATGCCATTCAAAAAGGAATAAAATTAAGTGTATGTTTACTTGAGGCCTTCTACTTGATACTGCGCAGCTATTTTATATATACTACTGTAGTACTATGTACTAGCTAAATCAAGGTACTAAATCTCTCTCTCTCTCTCTCTCTCTCTCTCACACACACACACACACACACACACACACACACACACACACAGTATATTCGGTGCCTATGATGTTCATCCAAGTGATTTAAACTACTTTAGAGGAGTTAATATATAAACCAAAGTAGTCATACCTACAAATTAGCAAGTGATTTTTAACTCGAACAATTATGCTTTTGATCAGTGTTTGAAATATCTAAGAAAATTATCAACTTAGCTAAAAAATAGTAAGGTGGGTACAGTGTACAGAGCATATAATTTATATCCAGGTCTATGTATCACTGGAAAATAAAGTGTGACTGGATCATGATGCTGATGTGACTCCATTGTTTTAACTTCCACACCCACCTTGGCTTCTTTTCAATTCAACCCTCATTCTGAAAAATTTCTCCTGTAATTTTTTTTTTCCTTTTACATTACTCAGTGTATGCAAACCCAGGAGCCATAGGCTGTCTGTGAAAGTGATTCCCTCATTACTGTCCTTTCACTCTTTTCATGAGCATAATCAAGCTTTTCACCTGGAGCAATCACATGTATCAGCAGGAGGTCTCTCTATGCCATTCATGGAGTTCAAATAATTTATTCCTTAGATATCCTGAAGGATCAACTTTTTTTCTTTGCTGATTTGAAAGAAAATGAGAGAGTGGGGAAAGATAGAAAAGGGAGTGGAAACAATCAAGATGAAATAAAAACAGAGCAAAAACCAAAATACAAAACAAAACAATTCCAAGCACCATCTCAGTATGCTTAAACATAATTTAAGCTTTTATATATATTTTTTAGACTTTTAAAATTCATTTTTATGTACTTTCATAGCTATGGACTACTTTCCTCATTACTTGTTGTAAAATAAATCTAGATTTCTCAGGTGACAATAGCTAAAGTTACTAAAACTTTACATTGGAAAAAACACTGTATAGACATTGTCTGATTGAAACCTTAAAAAAGTATGGAAGAGGTAAATACTATATTATTGATAAAAAAGTGGATATCGTAAAAGCTAAATATGTAGGCAAATCAGAGAAAAATAATACAATGTAGGCCAGGGGTATAAGCCAGTGCTACTGTTCAAAATTATTTGAAGAACTATGTTGCAATTTATATTTATATACTTATGTATACTTGCATATATATATATATATATATATATGTACACACTTCTATGTATAGTCACATTTAATGCCAAACACTACATCCATGTCATCATTATGGTTTCCAATTAATTGTCATATATTAAGAATTTAAAATGCTCACACATGTTGATAATAATTATTGGTTCCTATTATATATTGAACATTTTTGTAACTTTATGACATCAAAGGAGAACAAAGCAGACAACAAATTGTTCTCAAGGAACATATGGTTAAACCAGAGAAGAAAAAAATTGCAAATGAGTTAATTTGCATAGAGTCAGATAAGTAGTGTACAGTATAATGAATGTCTATATTAGAGGTTTAGTATAGTCAGTGAAGGCCTGCCTACAGTAGTAAAATTTCAGGTGAAATTAAATTAGGAGTATAAGTAAATTGGTAAGAAAGGAAATAAAAAGCATTTCAAAGAGTTGGAAAACGTGCAATTATCTGGGCTAGAAACTTTAACTTATAAGGAATCAGAGGTCTAGCTGAGAACTTGTACTTCTAGATAATGCTAAATCACATTATTCAAAGTAACTTATTTAGGTTTTAGTTCATGAGATGTTGAAAGATCTTTAAGAAAAAATAAAAATGCTTACTTAAAAGGTATTATTTTGAATGCAAAATATTTCAGATTTAGGTAATAACATATTTTTCAACTGAATCTCATTTAATGAAATGATTAGCAAAATGACAAAGATTTTGCCTAGGTGAAATTTTTAAAAATAACTAAGATGTGTGTGGTTTTTTAATTTTTTTATTAAATATGTATCATCAGAGAACAAATGAGTAAATATAAGTTGGCATATGTATGTGCAAAATCATTACAAATAAACATAATTTTGTCATGAAGGATACCACCCTGTTCCGAAGTGTTCTGTGAGGCAGAGAGGAATTCAAATGATTTTGCCTAGGGAGGAAAGGGTTGAATTTTGATTTAACACTTGTAGTTTCCTTCCCGGCATGATTTTGGTACCTTATTATAATTACATTTTGTCTCTGAATATCAAAATTCCCCCACAGAATATTTCAGATCTTATCTCCATGAAATTTGAAACAGTAGTCAAAAGTATATAAAAAGGAAGAGGGAGAATTCTTTGTAACTACAGGATTGTATTTAAACTGGAAATACATCAACTTACAAAACATATTAAGAAAGTTGGTTTTAAACAAGTAACTTGTTTAAGTAAATAACTTTTAACAAGTTATCTATGAACACTAGTTACTTCATCCATAAAACCAGGCATTAGCAATACCCTCTCCATACATATTTTGCAAGAATAAAAGACATACACAAAGGTACACAGATACACCTGAATCATACTGCCACATAGACAAATCCAAATCTAAATTAAAATGTTTTTCTTAGAAAATGTAATAAGTAATATCTATCAGAAAAATAAATTTGAGAAATGAGTAAACAAACTTCAGAATCATTTTAAAAAGTACTTTAGTGTGTTGATTTAAAAAATTAATCAATAGCTGATCTAAGAAAGAAATGGAAAATTTTCAGCCTACCTGTGGATTATAACCCAGAGGAAGTCTTTTAGCTCTGAGGAGTATTCTGCCCATTAATGGTAAAAGCATCATTAAATAAGTTTATGAGACCAAGGGTTATACATCAAATAGCATTGCCAGTTTACACAATCCAGATTTGAATATACAGAGTAGTGGGTCATTGTGACCCTTTACAAGAAAATGAAGGAATGTTAACTCCTAAGGAGAATGCCGGAGCACCAAGACACACTAAAAAGGAGAAAGGAAGGCCAAGTGGACAGAGAATTTTATGTTTAAATTTTTCTTATTTAGCTGTAAGTTATGAATTTTATTTCATCAGTGGAGTAGACCTTAACTGTGTATGTAGTTTTTTTGTTTGTTTGTTTTTTGTTTTTTCTTTCATGCAGTGAAATAATGAGCTCTGACTTCAGGGAGTTACAGCCAAAGAAAGACTGGGAAGGAGAGCCCTCTTTGATGGAATGAAAGTGATTATAGCCATTTCTGTTTTCCAAGGAGCTGACAATCAAATTCATGAGATTGGTCCCAGAGTAATGTCAGCATTTCTGATCCCATACTGATGCAGGACTCCTCTGTACAGTCTTATTTTTCAAGCCGTGACCACCTTCCCACGTGCAATTCGTCTCAGCTGTCAAGTGGAGAATTAAGGCATATTCTTTTTAAGACACATGAAATGATTGAAGAAGTATTGCCCATATTCAGGAGAAGAATGATTGCTTTCCCAACTGTGGTACCATCTATCCCTCCTGGAAAAGAGAAAAAAACTCCAGGTAAGTTTAAATTATATAATTTGCTTTTCACAAAAGATTCTTGTTTATAAAAGGCCTCCTTTTTTGGAGGGCAGCATAATACCTGAATTTAAAACTCAGTTGCTACTTGATGTCATTGCATTCTTTCTGCTACAAAATATAAGGCCTTTATCAAGTTATCCTGTGTTTATATGTATAACTAATGAATGAAGAAGTGAGCTAATAACATCCATGCTTTCTTGAAAGTGTCAGGAGTACCTGTTAATCAGCAATGTGACCAATATTCTCTCTCCCCTTAAAGAGAAGCATTTGCAATAACTACAAATGATCCTTCTTATATAATATTTTTTAAATTTATAAGTAGATATATAAATATATTTTTAAAATTTTATTTACATAAAATTCTAATTATGTGAATCAACTGTTCTGGTATTTTTTTGAGGAAATCCTCAGAAATTTGCCCTTTTCTGAAAGCCAAGGAAAGTAGTTGTAGTGAATTAAAAAATGTTGACTTGGAGTTCCCGTCGTGGCGCAGTGGTTAACGAATCCGACTAAGAACCATGAGGTTGCGGGTTCAATCCCTGACCTTGTTCAGTGAGTTAAGGATCCAGCGTTGCCATGAGCTGTGGTGTAGGTTGCAGACGCGGCTCGGATCCTGCGTTGCTGTGGCTGCGGCGTAGGCCAGTGGCTACAGCTCCGATTAGACCCCTAGCCTGGGAACCTCCACATGCCACGAGTGTGGCCCTAAAAT
>PVHT021183727.1:19223808-19264458 GCA_004024745.2 Catagonus wagneri
TAAGAACCATGAGGTTGCGGGTTCAATCCCTGACCTTGTTCAGTGAGTTAAGGATCCAGCGTTGCCATGAGCTGTGGTGTAGGTTGCAGACGCGGCTCGGATCCTGCGTTGCTGTGGCTGCGGCGTAGGCCAGTGGCTACAGCTCCGATTAGACCCCTAGCCTGGGAACCTCCACATGCCACGAGTGTGGCCCTAAAATGACAAAAGGCAAAAAAAAAAAAAAGTTGACTTGCCTTAGGTTAGAAAACACATGCAGACTTAAAATTATCCTTTACATTTTTTGTTGTATTGGGAGTTTCGACCCACTCATGCAAAAAACAACTACATTAAGCAATATTTCTTGGATTGTGAATGACTTGTTTTTCCCTTCTAAACAACATTTAATTGTTTCCCAATTAATCCTAAATCTAGACAGAAACAGACTGTGCATATACCTTAGAAGTAAGGAGTTTTTAGTTTTTTAGCCCCAAAGCAGTTTAACAAAATGGAAGCTACATTGTCAGCCACGGCATTAAAGTTAATCAAGTGTATGTCTCAGGCAGCAGTATACCACACCTTTCTTATTTTCAAGGTTTGGTTCAAAATATATATTCTAAATACCAATTCAGAAACCATAGTCACTGTCATTATAGCAATAAACTTATAAATCAGGTTTCCCAGAGATTCATCTACCTGCTCATATATTTATTCATTCATTCTTTTTTTCTTCAAACATTATTGAATAATACAAAGAAAAACAGAGTATAATGCATCGTAACAAATAAGGTGGTATAAGAGAAGCAGTAGTTAGACCATTTATAATTAAGTGAGTGATCTGGGGTTTAGTTATTTAAATTATCCTTGTCATATCTCTACTTCTGAGATAGAGAGATCCCCCCACGTATATATATCAAAATGCCAAGCTCTAACTTTATGATAACACTTAATTTAATTAGTTTGTAATTATTTTACCTACCAACATAAAAAGTAAATATCGATGTTGACAGTTTTAGGGAGAGGAAATGGCTGATATTCTGGGCCTAATGTATTGGAATTTAATAGAACTGAAAAGTTGTGAGAACTATAAAACATTAAACAAGGAAATTAAAGAGGATTCAAAGAAATAGAAAGATATTCCATGCTCCTGGTTTGGAAGAATTAATATCATAAAAATGGCCATACTACCCTAAGCAACCTACAGATTCAGTGCAATCCCTATCAAATTACCCATGGGCATTTTTCATGGAATTAGAACAAACAATCCAAAAAATTTATATGGAACCATAAAGGACCCAGAATTGCCAATTGCTTTTAAAAACATAGATTGATGAGCTTCATCCTCAAGTTTTTTAACTGAATAGGTAGTCAAATGTCTCCAGAAATGGTTTCCTGTCTTCTCTTCCTCAGTTCTAATGACCTTCTCCATGGTCTGTGTGCTAACATCCATGCCCAGCACTGTTCTGAAGGAACTCTTGCTGGCATCACTAAGTGCTGCATATTGTTAAATCTAACCATAGAGGACCATCTTCGTGGTCCTCAATTACCTGAAATCTCATTATCTTTAAAAAGAATTGAGAACATCCATATCTGCAGATAATTTCTTTCATCGGCCTCAGTGACAATCTCCCTTTTAGTCCCTTTCAATTTTTTTTAAATATCACGTGTGAATACAGTTGACCTTTGAACAACACAAGTGTGAACTGTGTGGGTCCACTTCCATGTCATTTTTTTGTCAATAAATATGTACTAAGTTACTTTTGGTTGAATCCATGGGTGAGGAACTATGGATATGGAAGGATGACTGTAAAGTTATAGTTGAATTTTCCTCTGCTTGGAAGATTGGCATCTCTGTCCCCTGAGTTGTGAAGAATCCATTCATTTGTATGCCACATGAAGTTTAATTTTGAGATTTCTTGGGTCTCCAGCCTTTGTGTATCTCCTTTATGATTACTCTTTGGGGAAATACTATATGTTTGCTATATTCTCAAACAAGATAAACATTTAGAAAATAAAAATATAGAAAGTAGTCAGGGATTCATATAAAATATCAAAGTGAATTATATAACTTTCTGATTAGAAATGTTTAAAATGGGCATACCACATTGAAATTGTGCATCTTTTAATAGGCACGTATTTTACCATATTCATATTTTTAAATTAAAATACCTTGATAATTAAAGCATGCTCTCCAGATACTGTAGCATTTCTCCATCTATCTATCTAATATAACCATTATTATTGTTGCTGCAATCATAAATACGTGTATTTGTGGTTTTTAAATATGCAGTCATAAAAATGTGATATTTTATATTTTATGTGGAACAAATATTCCATAAATATCAAACTCTACAGATCATGAAGCAAATTGTTTCCTCTACTGAAAATATCGGTAAATTTTATTCATATTTAGACATGTATGATTTGTACATTCATTTTTCTAGGTTAATGCTACATTATATTTATAATCTATAACTTATTTATGGGCCTTCCTACTGAGGAACTACTAAGTTGTTTCTGCCCTGGGGGGGATATATGTAGTGCTATAATTTATATTTCTACACATATATCCTGGGAAAGGAATTCCTCCAAGGGGAACTCACATAGATTGTTGGAACAAGTGTATTTGTTTAACTTTTTCCAAGTATTACCAAGTAGCATTTAAAAAATAATTTACACGGATACCAAAAAATAGTTGGTCAATATACAATGTTAACTTTTACCTCAAAAGAGTTTTATTTTCTTGATTAATAGTGAAATTGAACTTTTGTTAATGTATTTATTTTACAGCCAAATCTACATATGGATGTGTTGTACTTTATTTTAAAAGTACAACTTTTAGTACACAATTTTATATGATTAATTATGTAAGATCCAGCCCCTCACCTAATGGCAAACCTCCTGATAAAAGCATATTGTCTTGTTGAGAAATCCACAGTGTAGCAACTAAGTCTCTCTCTTCTCTCTCTATCTCACAGTGTGTGTGTGTGTGTGCATGTGTGTGTGCACTTATTATACAAAGTTAATAAACATGAACAAGTTAGATTAAAAATAAAGAGAAACTATAAAGAGTTTTTATATGATTTGAGGATATATTAAAAAGTCATATATTATATGTTTAATTAAAATTGTTAAATGTGAGTACTGAAAATACCTAGTCTTAAACCGAGTCATTGAATTCAGTCAGTTAGTTGCTCAATTTTATGGCATGGTGTCCTGCACACCAAGCAAGTAGTTTTAAGTCATACAATATGGAAAATGTTATTATGAAATTCTAAACTCGGAGATTTGCCACTGTACTACAGATAAGTTAGTGTTATGGGGTAGAAATTTAATTTGAATTAATAAATGTTTAGTTAAATACATGCCTAGCTAGAAAGACATAAAAACTCAATCAATAAGAAATATACAGTGCCACTTACAACAATGAAATTACTACTGTCACTTTATTAACATGGGAGCATATTTTTAACACAATTGAAAAAGTGCTTAATATATTTGCATAAACATAATATAAATGACATTGTACATGCAAATATAATTTGTAAACCAAATATGTAATAACAAAGTGAATATTAACAGTAATAAATGTATATTGTAAGTTTGTGGTTGTGAAAATGTAGTTAATTTGGGCACAAAATTTAAACTCTGTAAGAAACAGTTTTCTCCTATTTCAAAGGATTTACAAGGAGAAACTGATTGAGGATTCGTGACTTAGGTTTAGAAACAGATATGGTAGAGATAGGAACATTTTTGGGGCTGACAATAAGAAAGGTGTAGAAGTGTCTTTTTATGCAACATCTAATTATTTACTGGAGTTCAGACTCCATTAAGAAGAAATATTTATAAATTAAATGAGTTATCTCTGATTACTTAGCGTTCCTTTGATCCGGTTTACTTTTTGTCTGCTTCATAGTTAATAAAATTCTTATTACTCTTAATCAAATAGCTAAAGTTTAATATCCACTTTATTGTGACTCTATTGGGGAAAAAATGTCTTCTAATGTGAGTACTTTTTATTCCATTTGCCCTTATCATATTGGCTGAAAATATTTAAGCAAACTCTGAATACTAGTGACAAGTAGATAAAATAGTTAATGCCAATTGTACTCTGGTTTCATCATCCCGCATCCTAACCTCCAAAAGAAACCTATATTTATGCTTACTTCTTTTATCAGTGAGGCAGATATGTTTGCACTGGGGAATGCGAGGCATAAATAGGCTAAAGTGAAGAATCAGGTATCCATGTGTTCTTCAAATGAGAAGGAAAATAAGTCTATTGAAATTTTACTTGAACTTTCCATATATGTATATCAATAAACATTATTTAGCTAGTAATTTCTACCAAGAGACTATGAGCTTCATGAGAGTCTATATGAATCTTCTAGATTTATACAAGACCACTGAGAAAGTTACTCTTTATTTATGGTGGAGTAAAATTAAGTGTTTATATGGGAGTTTCATAAAACTTGATGCTTAGCAATTTAAAAAACTAGTGTGGAATTTTACCAGATGACCATTTCATCAGAAAATGTTTAAGCACAGATTTTATGGAGACATCATGTTTTATGTTATGTTTTATATAATTAAGTTTTAGCTTTATGAAGGCAAAAACTAATATACGTTAGATTTTATTTTTAAGAAAGTAGATCTAGTGTGCTTGCTTAAAATTATTTAGAATATAGAATACTTACATATTTCTTAGATTTGCTACTTGCCCAACATGTAATCAAAGAGCAAACTTTCAGCTCTCGTCTATATGCAACTGAAATATGAAATATTCACAAAGTATGAAATCATTTCAACCTGGCTAAACTATAACCTGTCTTATTTGTAATGTTATTATTACGCTACTTTACTTGACTTAAGAATGAGATAATTTTCAAATTTTCTCATATTATATGTTATTTTATATTATGGAATATTAAAACAATGAACAAAAGTATAAATATTAATTATGTATTAAATACAGTAAAATGTTTCTTAATTAAATACATTATGGCCATCATAGAAGAAATAGTAATTTTCTTAAGTGCTAACATAAAATCAATTACTTAGTTTTATTAGTAAGAAGAGAAGAAAATCTGATTTTTCACAAAAAATATTTAATATTTCACTAGGTAGATAAAAATCAGTTTTTTATTAATCAAGAGCTGGGAATTATTAAAATAATTGATTTTTACATGAAAAACTTTTAGATAACATGTAAGAAAATATTCAACAAAATCACTGTAACAGATCAGAGTTACTGAGGAAAAAATATCCCAGTTAATGCAAATCCTGTTTATCTATTTCAATGAGAATTAGTTATGATTTTCTTAAAAATAGCCTGCAATCTAGACTATCATTTCTCTAATAACATTTCCTTAGCATCTTAACACCATGGTCTAATCAGGCTGACAGCATAAATAGTGTAAAAGTTAAGCTTCTTTGAAAATTCACAAAAAGGGGAGAATACCAACATTAATTGGATTTATAAAGAAAATCACTTATCTGACTAAATCTCCTTGATTGTTTTAAAGCATTTGGATTGAAATAGTAACCTTTTAGTCCCTTGCTCATTATGTTTTTCTTTTAAATCTAATAAAACCTAAAATGATTGAAATAAACAGTCTCAGATAATTTAATCTAAATTGCAAAAGAGATATCTCACTAATTCCTTAAAACTTAAAGAATTTAAGGAAAATGTAGCCAAAATGAAACAAATGCATAATATGTAGCATGTAATGAATTCAGGGAATATACATTTTCATGTACTGCAAAGAAACTTCTAATTCAATGAATAATCTGGTTGTAAAACCCGTTATCTATAAAAACTGCACCATCAAGTAAAATACAGGACTTATTTATAGGTTTTAACAATGCCTATAGAATTTCACTCACAGTATTAAATACCTTAAGATATGATTGATAACTCAAAATAGTTTATAGGTATTAATTATAAGTTTTATAAACAATTGTCTGAATTCTAAATAGTGTCTGTTATGCAACAAATAGTTGAGAAATACTTTTCAATTTCTTCAACACTACCTCTTGCTTTTGAGGCAGGAGAGCCATATTAGTTTCATTCCTTTTCCCTATCTATATAATAAAAGTGATAATGGTGCTTATCTATGGGATCCATATTAAATACAATCATTTACCTGTGTTGATTAGAAATTTTTCTATATATAATTAATATCTAATAATACTAGTGGGTTTTGCAATTATAATTTTTATCATATTTTGACTCTGAAATATCTAAGAGGTAATACAGAGAGTTAAAATCAATTTTGGTATCGTTACTAATTCTCCTGTTTCCAGCAGGTTTTGTTAATAGTGTTGTTGGTTGTGATCATAACTGTTAATTTTGAATATTTCAAAATCATTGTTAACACACTAATTTAAATATAAATTGATTTATTATATCTATTTTCAAAATATATCAATAATTAATTGGTGACATTAATACATAATACTAGTTTTTCTTCTCTGATAAACTGAAAAGGAGCCTATGTGGAAGCATACATATCATACATCTAATAAGGATCTTTATTCAGAATATAGAAGGAACACTTCTAACTCAAAAGCCAAAAGAAAAAAAACAAAACAAGTAAAAAATGGAAATACTATGAATAGATAATTCTCCAAAGCAGATATATAAATGGCCAAAAAGCACATAAAAATATACTCAAAATCTTTTTTTTTTTTTTTTTTGTCTTTTTAGGGCCACACCTGCTGCATATGGAGGTTCCCAGGCTAGGGGTCTAATCAGAGATATAGCCACTGCCCTATGCCACAGCCACAGCAATGCCAGATCTGAGCCACATCTGCAGCCCACACCACAGGTCATAGCAACACTGGATCCGTAACCCACTAAGTGATGCCAGGGATTGAACCAGCATCCTCGTGGATTCTAGTCAGATTCGTTTCCACTGAGCCACGACAGGAACTCCTATACTCAAAACCTTTAGCTTATTTTGAAATTCAACTCAAAATTACAGTAGAAGAGTAGAAGAGTACTTTAGACTCAGTAGGATGATGACCATAATAGCCATCGTAATAATAACAACAGAAATAATGATATAACAAATATTGGTGAGATTGTGGAGAAATCAGAATCCTTATATATGCTGGCAAAAATGTACATCGATGCAACCACTATGTTGCATAGTCTGGTTATTTCTTCAAATGTTAAAGATAGAGTTACCACACAACCCAGCAATTTGACTTCTAGGTATTTACCCAAGAGAAATGAAAACTATATTTACACAAAATCTGTTCATGAATGTTCAAAACTGCATTATCCATAGCAGCCAAAATGTGGAAACAGCGCAAATGCTTATCAACTGATGAATGGATAAATCAAATGTGGCATATGCATATGATGAAATATTATTCAGCAACAAAAATAAATCAAATGTAGATATATGCAACCACATGAATGAACCCTGAAAATATTATGCTATGAAAAAAATCATTCAAAAAGTTGCATGTTGTATATAATTCCATTATATGAAATGTTCAGGATAAGCAAATCTATGGAGACAGAAAGGAGATTACTTTTTTGTAGGATTGGGGTATAGTGGAAATGGGTATGAATTGGTAATGGATGGAGTTTTTCTGTTTGGGGAAACTGAAATTTCAAATGTTGATAGTATTTATGGTTGCATAATTCTGTAAATATACTAAAATCGCTTGTCCTGAAAACTTTAAATGAGTGAATATATAGAATCTGACACATTTCAATAAAGCGGTTTATAATAAAATAATAAAAAGATATATTGTTGAGCAGGTTAATGCAAACCTGTTGAGCAGGTCATATTCAGTGCCTAATTAAAAGTGGTAAAAACCTAAAATGAAAGAAAGTGAAACTGTCACTTTATGGAAGATTTTTACTCATAAAGTATTAAATCTATTAACTTGCAAGTACAAGATAATTGAGAATATAATGTATATTTTAAAAAATTCACGTGTGTACACACCAAAAGCATGTATATACCTGTTTGCTTTGGGGAAAATGTTTGCAGTGACCCATAGAGAAAGTGAATGAACTGGTTTTAAAGGATCCATTCTATGCATTTATAAATGCACACTTCTATATTTAACAAACTTTTAAAATATTTACATAAGCTAATGTAACTGTGATAATTAATTTGGCAATTTTTTCAAGTGAAATCTGTGACTCAGAGTGTATATAAGCAGTTGTTTAAGAAATTACAAAGCTAGTTAGAGGGAAGCTATTATTAAACTTAGTTAAATCTTATTCCTAGTCTTATGAACTTTTTGTTTCTCTAAATTGCCACAATAAATTAATTTGGAAAGTAAGATTTTCTTTATATATTAAGACTCAAGAAGAAACTCATTTAGATTATTAATATGACCTTCCTTCCATAAAAATGAAAGAGAGGGAGATAAATATCATAATTTGCATAATGCTTCATTTATTGAACATTTATAATTTTGGCAAATTATTCACCCAAATCTATTGAAAATCATATGCTCCTCTTCATGTTATTATGTCATCTTTATCATAGGACAAAATCAAATTAATAAAGGCACTCATTTGCTCTCATTTTAATATTCCCTCACTAAAATAAAAATTTTAAATACCCTAAATTTGTTATCTTAAAATTCTTTCTCAATGATTAAAAACAAACATACAAAATAAACCATAAGCACTTTAATTTCTCAAGTATCACATGTGTACACATTTTAGATAGTTTGAAAGAGGTATCGTCTGTCAGGATTTTCAAAATAGAAGTCCTGATCTACTCAGTTTATCATTAACTCCAAAGTAGCTCTTCTGACTCCCTAATAAAAATCTTAAAGTTCTTGAATTTCAAAGGGGATTGTACTGTTTGGATAATGTTTAACTTTATTTTGCAGAAGCAACAACCATTATTTTAAATTTTGAATACTCTATAAAGCTTCTTATTTATAGAGAAATAGATAATATAAATTTCTCAGTACCTAATATAAATGAATATTTCAGATTTTAAACTCTTTATTTCTCAAATGATGACTTTAAATAACCATATACAGAATGACCAGACCTTCTACCTGGATTTAAAGATAGATTAGTATGTAATTTCTTCAGGTGGAACTAACTTGGTAGTAAATACTGTCTAGCCATTATAAAATACTTTTTTAAATAGTGACATTTTAATTTTCTGAATTATTTTAAGTTTTCACAATATTTTTTCTTTGTGTTAAGATTTCAGGATCATGCACTTGATATTTGAGTCAATCTTATTTTTGGTAGTATTTGGTAATAATGACTGATAAATTCATAAGTTTCATGTAATAGCTGTAGGATAAATAGGAATATAGTCAAAGTAAGCTTAAGACTATAAGCAACTCCATATATTTTTGCATTTTAAGTGACACTTTATATTTGATAGTAATATTTAGATAGAAAGGATGGAAGTGATTCTACTTTGAAAACAGTGAATAGTGTTTATATCTGATTTAACTTCAAGTTGTACTTCAACCCATTATCTGTCTATCTACCTACCTACCTACTACCTGCCTATCAGTCCCCACTTACCTTAGCATGTTTTAGTTTTTAGAGATATAGCAATGTACAACAAAAAAAGTCTCCGTATTCAGGAAGCTTATATTCCAACTGGACAAGTAAGCTTACAGACAAGCAGATAATACATGAGATGGCATGGACCATATTTCAACTAAGAAGAAAGTGACTGGCATTCAGGTCATTTCAAATAGTTTGAAAGAGGTATTTACTTTAAGGCATAAGACAGAGACTTCAATAATAGCCATTGAAAATGTGCAACAAAAAAGAGGAAATAGATACCATCAAAAAATTAACGTTATTACAGTTCCTGAAAGACTGGCAGAAAGGCTGTAATACTGGGACCAAGGGACAAGTGGTGAGAGATAAAGGAGATATGCGTTGAGGTCAAGTCATATGAGACTTTAAAGGTCATGGCCAATGAGAGCTGTGGAAAAATTTTAAGAATGCCATGTATGGTCTGAAGCACATTTGCTAATGCACTTATAGTGAAGTATTATTTGGAGAAGAAAATTGGAAGCATGAAAATCAGTGATTTTATAAAATTCTATGAGAGAGTCTTATGGTCATTCAGAGCAGTGTGATAAAGTGGTCTTGATAAAAAATTACTTCATATCTGCAGGTAGAATTGAGAGGAACTGCTGATGTAAAAAAAAATGCAAGGTAAACAAAATGTAATGTGAGCTATTTTCTTTAACCTGAGTGAAATATATTTTCATTTGCTAATGTTGAGAATGCAAGAAATGGGGTTTGGAAGGGTATATGAGACATAGTGAGTCTAAAATGCTTATTAGGATGTACAGGAAATTTCAGCGATGTTTTATTTGAATATTGCTTGCTTGTCATTCAAATAAAAGTGGGAAACATAGTTAATGAAAGGTTAACATAGGTAATCAAAAGATTAAAAATACCAAAACCTCTTTTTGAAAATACTTATGGCGGAGTTCCCATTGTGGCGCAGTGGAAATGAATCCGACTAGGAACCAGGAGGTTGAGGGTTCGATCCCTGGCCTCGCTCAGTGGGTTAAGGATCCAGCATTGCTGTGAGCTGTGGTGTGGGTCGCAGATGTGGCTCAGATCCTGCGTTGCTATGGCTGTGGTGTAGGTCAGCAGCCGTAGCTCTGATTAGACCCCTAGCCTGGGAACCTCCAGATGCCACGGGTGTGGCCCTAATAAGCAAACAAAAAAAAAAAAAAAAAAAAGAAAAAAATTAAAAAAAAAAAAAAAAAAAAAAAAAAAAAAAAAAAAAAAAAAAAAGGAAAATACTTATGGAGAAAGTACTGTAGCAAGAAGAGAAATCAAGGAAAAAAAACTGTACTATATATTGTAAATAACTCTAAGAAATGACACAGTAATATTTATATTCTAAAAATATATGATAGGAAATTATATGCAATATATACAGTACATACACATACCATGACTAAATGTATGTACATATATACATGTAACAAAAATTATTATGTAGAAGGCATCAAAATAGATGAGGTTTGGGGTGATTGTGTGAAATTATGTGTGGATATACAGGAAAAAATAACTCAAAATAGTCATTAATTTCAATTTTCAGTTAAAAAATAAAAACATAATGTTCCTAAACAAAATAAATCTAATAAATCAGAGAAGAAAATGAAAGCAAACAAGGTATATAAAATAGAGAATAATAAGGTACCAGATTAAATCCTAAAATTTTGTGAGTGAATGATTGTGTGAGTCACTTTAACCTACTTGAGCAGAAAGAACACACTACATATTCAAATTCCTCATGGTTACATGATATGTCTATTCAAAGCAAGTAATTTGATATGATTAGAAATGATCAGATAGAATTATTGCTAATTGTGATAAAATAGATGTATTCTTAAGGCCATGCTGATAATTATATTTTATGGAGCCAACACTGGGGACCAAAGTATTCAGTTTTTCATTCCATAAAAATATGAGCATTGCAGTAAGGCTATATCAAGTATTAATGAGTGAGCAAAGTACTTGGGCTAGAGGCAAAATATTATATACTAAGGATAATTTAAAGAAGAATCTACACTGTATGGAGACTGATAAATGTAGGCAGTGCAACGGATGGGAGATGATAAATTCTTCATGTTCCTTCTTTGGAACATGTAATATGACATTAAATAGACTAGGGGTTCCAGAAGACAATGCTAAAAATAGGTAAGAGAGGCAGAGATGAGAAATCAGAAGATTCAATTTGGGGCATGTTGTGAAGCGAACAAATGTAGATATCCAAAATAAATGTAATATTTATGTCTTGATCACAGCTTCTGATTCAGATTTGAGAATTGTGGAAGTTAACATTTGTTTGTTTTTGTTCCTACATCTTTGATAATAGAGCTTTACGGTGGAAATGTTGTCCCTTGAATGCACAGATCCGTGTATGTGACACATTCCAGATCAATGTAATTATTTCTGCTAGAAACTCAGGCACAAATGTGGTAAGTTACGACTTTAGCCTCCTAAGAAGATAAAATTCTGTTGCTGAAATCTAAGGATTGCCATTCCCACAAAAGTTATAAAGTTATTGTGGTTAAGGTCTTCCTTTAATTCTACAAACTTTTTCCATTTATTTTTGTTAGTTATTGTTTGTTTCTGTAGCTGACAAACAGAAAACTCAATAAATAATTGAAATTGGTTCCAGAGAGTGAGCTATCGGTATTATTCCCTCTGGAATATATGATGTGTTTGGAATTAAATACTTAGCTGCATTTCAGTGAGTGGAAGTGAGTTTCTGATTCATATTTCAAAATGGTAAAAGAACAGCTTATTTTAGGAAGTTGAGAAACAGTTGCTCAAACAATAGCTGGGGTAATATAGGACTGTGAGTTATTGAAGGAGATTCTCTGAGGCCCCAGTTAGTTGCTGTCATAAAATAATTTAAAAGATAGTATAAATATTGAAGTCATGCATTAAGGAGGCTGATTTGACATTACTGAAAAGCACAGTGAGAAATATGCATACTCAGATATCAAGGAGGGTAGCTGTCTCCAGGTTAAAAAAATCTGCATATGATTTTTCAGGTGTGAACACAGACAATTATAAAACCTTTACCCGGCAGGCATTATGGGAGAAAGCTGCCAGCCCCTTACCACATTTGGTGTTCAGCCAGCACACTACTGTGGCTGAGGGGAATTGCAGTCAAAATGCAAGGCCAATAATTTTCTTGACTTACTTGCATTCATAACCCAGGCACTTTCATTCCTAGGTCTCTTTATGTGTGATCATAGGGGAAGGTCCTCTTCAAGCACCTCTTCTGAGACTTTCTTAGGGCGGAGAGAGAGAAATCTTGAATACGCCTGTCCTCACCTTGACTGAATACCAGCTGCTTTCCCATTCCAGGCCTTCCCCTCACTTTAGGGTCCTTCTGGAACTGTTGGTTCAGGGCTCCCTCAAGAGTGAGAAGATCCCCAGCTCTGTATTTTTCACTGATCTATCGGACCTTCAACCAATGTACTGTTCCATGGGGGGAAATGGAATGGGGGTAATCACTTTTTCCTCCAGTTCTAGACCCTTGATTATACCCTTGCAGTAAGTGATTAAAGGCATACTCCTTCATTTTTGGCTGGTAGCTCACGTCTGGCATCTCAGCTCTGTCCCTCCTGCTCAGCTGAACTCCTGACATCAAGATTCTCACCACAAGACACAAAATGTAATAGTGCTTTTTCCTATTCTCATTGAAAGATTCTGTTATTGATCGTGACTCTAAAAATGAGATCATTTATTGGCAGCCTAGATGGCTGATCCTGTAGGTTGCTGCATTATAATGTCAGTTGAATTTACAACCTGCTGTGTCATTCTGTATGAACTTGAAGGCACTGATCAATACTGAATGGGATAAGAAACATTAGAAGATGACCGTCATGATGGATATGAAAGGGTTGGAGAAATGTCACCATTGTGGAAAACTTGTCTGACAAAGCTGTGTTCACTTGCAAAAGAAAGCTAATAATGTTCCAAGTCCCTTTGTTGTAATAATTTCATAAAATTTACCTAGAGTCCAGAAAAAAATACAGTCTTTAGGGGTTTGGAGGTAAAAATAAGAATAGCAAAGAGAAGGACTTTTACTTATAAAAAGTGTGTAAATTTAGCAATTTATAAAAAATCTTAAAAATTCGCAAAGCAGATACAATTATTGATACAAGCTTGTTCATTAGGAAATTTGCATATGCAATTCTAAGTCGCAGGATCTACGCCCCTTAACATAATTTTTGTTGTTTTGGGATTTTATATGGTGGTTTCTGAAAAAAAGTTTTAGAATAGGAAAAACCCTTGGCACAAGGTTAAAAAGGCATTCAATGGTTGTAGGATAATAGACGTTTAGATTGGATCTCTTACAGGCATATGGACAATGACCTCTTACTTTGTCTCCCTCAGATTCTGGCCAACATCTTTTTCTTCCTCATAATGTTGAAGTCAGATATTTTAAAACATGACAGCATCAGCAAGTCAGGAATGCTAGTAAAAACTGAAAACTCAATTGTAATAAAGATCGCAATAAATCTGGATAACTGTTTTCCAGTGGACAGACATGATATACAGAATCATGTGACGGGAAACATTTAATAAGATGTCAAGAAGCAAAAAAACAGGTCAATTATATGGGTTACAGCTTACTATCTATATATACTTATTTGATTTATATCAAACATAAAGACTAACAAATAAAACAGCTCTTATCTCTGCAACACTAGTTAAAGTAAGCCATGGTGAGCCATCATATTAAAAATTCACAGCCTTTCACTGAATCAGAAATTTGTAGTCTTTCACCAGATCATAGTCATAGAGCTGGGGGTAGTATGATTGGTAGCAGTGGTAGCAGAAAAAAGCAATAGTAGAAGTTTAAAATATTATACTACCCATGAAGTAGAAGATGTTATTATACTATAGCATGCTTCAGAATATTAAATTTCAAAGAAAATTGCAGAGATTGTCATTATCATCAAACACATTAAGGATACTGGTTACTCCTAGCACAGTATGATTTAACTTCCCATGTTGAAAGTAATAAAATGTGTTGGTAAAAAAAAAAATTATTGAATATTTATCATGATTATATTTGCCTTTCCATATGTGGTATCCCAGTTTGAGAAATAAATGAAATTCTTTACATTTGGAATAAGACTACAGAGTTTTCAAATGAGTTTTTTCAATTCCAAGAAAAGGAAAACATAAGAAATAGAAATTTTTAATCTGTAAAAATATCTATCACAGCTTGTCTATGAGTTTCTAAAGGGAAGGGGAGGCATGACCAGGTTGTTTATCACAAGTACACACACAAATATAATTTCCCTTATAGTCATGCATGTAGTGCCCAAAGAATACTTACTGTCTTTACTTACTGTATATATAGAGAAAGGAAACAAAAAACAGCAGAAAAAAATCTCTTTGGGGACATAGCTACTATATATTCTGGTCTGCTGCATCGTCTCCCAACTTTCCAGGAACGAGACACTTGGTTCTCACAGGTTCTGGAGTTGTGGAGAATGTTGACTCATAGCTGAGTCTGGGTTCCAAAGAGAAATGTCTCATCTTATCCATTACTTACCAGAGGTGCTAACATCTTCTAACTGGTCAATATGGAGTTGCATAGGGCCAGCCTGGATGTGTCAAGGAAGTACAGTTCTAAAGATTCTTTAGAGTTTACTGTGAGGTCATCTGAGGTCTCTGTTGCAACTACACAGTAGTTTTCTCACTCTGCTCAGTTCTGCTTTCACCACTGCCAATCATTTCTAAATAACAAAGGGCATCTCATAAACGTCTTAGATGCAAAGCTTCATCACATAACCTTCGTCACAGAGACACTACCCAAGATTTTGGTGAGAGAAGTGATCTGAGGAATCACTCTAAAAAGTGGGATTTGGGAATTGTACCGCTAACTGGCTAGCACTGAGAATAGATGAAGCATTGAAAGCCCTCAGCATGTTGTAATGGCACATACAATTTTCTATTAGGACATCAGAGCAAGGGAATGTACTGACAGGTGCAGCATTCTAAGCATTTGAGAAGATTTGGGGAAAGTAGTAGTTGTAAAAAAATCATGAAATTGTATGATTGTTGCTAGGGAAAATTCACATACTGGAGAAGAACAATGAGATTCAATTCATAAGCAATTGAAAGTGAAGTATAAAAGTCAGACAGCTTCCTTGACTCTTATCTCCTTTGATTGGAGGACATCAGGGCCGGGATATGTTTTAAGATTAGTAGAGCTCCAAACTATGCTTAATTCTCAGCCTTGAAACCTCTGCTATGCCAGAGTTAGAGACCTGATTGGGGATAGACAGCTTCCTGAGACATGGGATACATAAGCAGAAAAATAGTGCATTATTCTCATTTACAAAGTTGTAACATTTATTTATATCTTGATGTAGTAGACATTCAAATCTGCTTTTAATAGAATATGGTTAGTACAGCTTCAAATGGAACATTTTCAAATATGAGAATAATTTGTATTTGCCTTCAGGCCACACACTCTACAAACTACTATGATGTTTATAGGAGAATTCATTTAGTTACAGCAGAATTCAAATACCACATTCATTAATTCTCAACTAAGATGCTTTAGGCAAAGTTTTGTAACCTTTTCAACAACTGATATCATCATTTCTTTTTTTAGTTTCACAGTTGAAATAATAATAAAGTGATACTTATTTGCTGGACCACTTGTAGTATTAATAAGAAAAATGAAAATTATTAGTTACAGTGCCAAAGACATGGTAAACCTTAAATAATATTTGATGCCTATATCTTAAATAACTATTTAAATATATAAAATTAGTAGGTCGAAATTGTGTTCCGTCAAAATTTCTGACGTTTCTCTGTTGCTTTCAGTACTTAATTTTGAATACAATACCTAACAATTCAACTTGTCTCTATCTTTTATATTTTTCTTTCCAAATCCAAATAAAATTTATATTCTGTTTTATGACTTAAATACAAACATATTTCTCTTTTCACCATTTTCTAGATGATTCATTAGTACTTTCAATACATACCTCATTATAGATTATGATGTGTATATAATAAGGGAATTTTATATGCCTAATAAGTAGCACAAAGTTCCAGTATCTAAAATGTAATCAATAATTTGCTGCCTGGAGTTCCCGTTGTGGCTCAGTGGTTAACGAATCCGACTAGGAAACATGAGGCTGTGGGTTTGATCCCTGGACTTGCTCAGTTGGTTAACGATCCGGCGGTGCCGTGAGCTGTGGTGTAGTTTGCAGATGGGGCTCGGATCCTGCGTTGCTGTGGCTGTGGCGTAGGCCGGCGGCTACAGCTCCGATTAGACCCTAGCCCAGGAACCTCCATAGGCCGCGGGTTCGGCCCTAGAAAAAGGCAAAATGAAAAAAGATAATAATTTGCTGCCAATCTGCATTTTAAAAAGGCAGTGTATGCATAACTGTCTGCAGAAAGTTTACATCAAGATTTTGTAAAACCCCCCCACACACACTCCCCACCCTCAAATATTTATGTACTAATTGATTTATTTGCTTTATATTACATAGGATGCAATGTCCAATATTCTTTCCATTTTATTTGTAGTCATTTTTCTATTCTTACATTAATTCAATAAAAAAGCAGATTTTGAAGTCCTTACTGTAGGCCAATCACTGATATGTTATTTTCTGGCAGTTGTGTGAACAGAATCAATAAAAGATAGAGGGTACTAAAATGAGGAAATTCTATCTAAAATAATCCCAGCAACAGAGAAACTTTCTAATTTTCCATTTTTTAACAGATGTGAAGTTTCTGTTCTAGACAAGTATTTTTAGTTCTGTAATTGTGATGGTTACAAATTAACGCTAATGAGCACAATTTATTCATTTGCACATATCAAAGTATTTTTGAGGAAAGGTATTGGTCACGAAGAGGTCTATATACATCACAGACTATTTGTTTCTAGGAATTATGACTTGTAAGTTAAAATATAAGGCAAGAATGGAATATAAATTATATTACCTACAGTCCTATTTTATTTTTTTCATCTAGTACACACATGGCTGAAAATAAGGCAGTTGTGTTGAAGTCTTTTTTCTTTCTTTTTTTGTTGTTGTCTGAGGTAGTCAAACCCTAGAATAGCTAAAAATATATATTTATTGTATATTTATCTATGATATATAAATATGTACAAATATGTATATTTGTACAAATATGTACAAATATTTATGTATAAATATGTATAAATATAACATAAATATTTATGTATATTTGGTTAAAAGTATATATGTATGATTTTCATTACCACTGTATTGACTTCAGCCTTTTGACTCTAGCCTGTAAAACACGATCATAACAGCAAATTACTCCATATCTGATCTATGTTAACTAGGTTTCTTTTGGCACTAGCATTATACGATGGTCCTAAATCTCTTGATTAGTATTGACTTGTTTTTGAGTTGTGTGTCAATGTCTGTGAGCTTCCAGGGCTGCACATCTCATTTTAATCATGGTTTGGCATTAATCTTTATGAGTGATAAAAATGTGTGCCATTGGAAAGTAAATTGATTTGAGTACATGCCAATTATTAGGTACTACAAAAAACACTTAATCTTCTGGTTGGTCCTTTGATATTTGGTATTATTATTTTCAACATATATACTTTGCTGTTTTGAGACATTTTTAATATTAAAGGAATTTAAAGACATACAATTTCATGTATGTCTTTAATTTCAATTAATATCAATTTCATGGATTTGCTTTAAAAATTTAATAGCCCAAAGCTAATTTTTAAAGTTCATTTTGTGAGTCAAATGTAAGAATCAGTACAGGGAATTCCCACCGTGGCTCAGTGGAAAAGAATCTCACTAGCATACATGAGGACACAGGTTCGATCCCTGGCCTTGCTCAGTGAGTTAAAGATCCACCATTGCACTGAGCTGTGGTGTAGGTCGCAGACATGGCTCTTATGCCACGTTGCTGTGCCTGAGACGTAGTTCAACAGCTGCAGCTCTGATTCAACCCCTAGCCTGGGAACCTCTGTATACTGCAGGTGTGGCCCTAAAAAGACAAAAAGACAAAAAAAAAGTACAAATACAGGTATAGTGGAAAAGTGTCTACTGAGAGATATAGTTATGTGTCTACTGAGAGATATAATTATGCCCGTCTAGTAATTTACATTGTTTTCCCTTATATCCATTCTTGCTCTGTGAAGTATCATCTGTTTTCAGGATAAGGATTTATCAGCAATGTTCCTTGGATTTCACAGGGATTTCACTATTTACAATTATAAAATAAGCCCTATTGACCCATGCTCTTGGTAGAATTATTTTTATCAATCCAGTATTTTGTATTAAAAAGTACCCCTGATAAAGAAAGATAGTGAGAAAGAAAAGAAGAAAGGAAAGCAGGAAAGAAGTGGGGAGGAGGGGTTGAGGAGAAAGAAAGAAATCTAGATGCATTAATTCATCTTTTTGTACAATATTTTTGAGCTTCTAGTCCTTGCCAGGCATATCTATGAAGCAGTGCTCTAGCTCTGAAAAAAAAAGGAAAAATTCCTTTGGATTAATGGAGTCAGCATTCGAGTGAAGGGGGGATGTAAGTAACCACATAAATGTGTGAGATGTAGAAGCTGATAAATTCTATGAGGAAAAATAAATCAGGGTAAGGTAATTGTGTTAAGAAACTGCTATTTTGTAGAGAGGGAGCTAATAATTAGTGGAAAGCAGAAAAAAGTGCTGGAGTAGCACAGTAGATATTTGATGGGAGAGCCAGAAGGCAGAAACAATCTCTTCTCCTCACATGTAAAGTATCTGGGTGAAGGAACATTCTATGTGCAGCAAAGCCAGCAGGTTGGTGGAGGGAAAGAAGCAAGAGAGAAGGATGAGGAGGTGTGGAAAACAATAGGACAGAGGCGTTCACATGGCCATAGTAACACCTCTGGATTTTGATCTGAGTAAATATGAAGTAAATCTTGGAATCTGAGCTGACAAAAAGTAACTTTTTTTCAGATTAATTTATGGAGACTAGAGTGAAGGGAATGATCCTACTTTTATATTTGTTTCTGCCATTTTCCTGTGTGCTGTCTTTGACCCCAGTTGACTTACCTGTACCCTTGTACCCTTTCAGAGACTGAAAATGAATTAGCAATATCCTACTATATTCCATAGTTTGTATCTTTGATTGGCTGGAATCCTCAAAACTTGATTATGTCTATTGCAATATTTGTACACTTATTTCACTTTACCTTGATTTTTTTGTTTTTATCTATTAATATGTAATAAACTTTAAAATATAATTTATTTTCACCCATATGTGCATAAACATTGATAATAACAATAAACACTCTTCATAATCCGTATTCCCAGGACTTCCTGTGTGGCTCGCAGCATAATCCGTATTCCTAATTATTACCCTTAATTTTTTTTTAATTTTTAATTACCTGATAATTCAAATTCAAGTCATCTAAATTCAGATAGTAATTTAGAGTGTATGTTAAGGATAATTCTTTTCATTTATAAATTTATTTTTTTTACAAATTCCAGTTTTAAACAGCTGTGCTAATTTTTAGAGATACATTTTAAAAATTTAGTTTCCCCTACAAATTTTAGTATTTTAATTTTAAGCTTTATTTTATTCCATAGTATATCTTTTACTTTTATTTTTTTCTTTTTAGGGCTGCCCCTGTGGCATATAGAGGTTCCCAGGCTGGGGGTGGAATTGGAACTGTAGCCGGTGGCCTACTCCCTAGCCACAGAAACACCAGATCCTAGCCGCATCTGTGACCCACACCACAGCTCATGGCAGCACTGGATCCTTAACCCACTGAGCGAGGCCAAGGATGGACCTGAATCCTCATGGATGCTAGTCAGATTCGTTTCTGCTGAGCCACAATAGGAACTCCCATCTTTTACTTTTTTGAAGTGTACATCAACAGTGTGTTTTGTATCTTTGCCTACTTCTAGAATACATCATTAGCTTGCCCTTTGTTGTAGTTATTCACGCTGCTCAAATAGGTCTGCTGGCTTTTTGACTGTCAAATAGATGGTTGATTTCCCATTCTAGTCTAAATTTGGTTGGAGAGGCCCATATAATTAGTTCTGTGCTATGTTATAGGAGCAGAAATTCTACATTTCTGGTATTTGAATGCTGGTATGATATGTTCCCTAGATCTCTATTTCTTTCTGTCATAGCAACCATCAATGCTAAAGGTGACCCCTTCTCCATTGGACTATAACTGTGAATGTCTGCAGTGAGCTTTTCACTTCCCTCAACAAGCCATAAATGGTCATGTAGCATGAGTGATAAATTATCCATTTTTGTTTTAAGCCACTCAATATTTGAATATGTAGCATGACCTATTACCTTGTGAATAATGTGAAAACACTATGTAAAACCATCCATAACCAAAACTTATATGTCAAACTCAGGTGGGAAATTTGGTGGAAATAAAGAAAAACATTGTAGGGGGCAGGATGATTTATCATCCATATCATAAGGAAGCCAAATCTATACTTCCTAGGTATGAGATTTGCTGCTGTGGCCTCTGTTTGAACGGTTGTTCCCCCAGACCCCCAAAAAATAAGATTGTAAAATAGCAGTCTAACCTGAAATTACAAATAGAGAATAAAGTCCACAAATTCATTGATTTATAGGAGATGACCAAATTACGTCTTCTCAGTCCCAAATAGTCATACAATTAGAAAGCCTTTAAGCAACAAGGCAGATTTAAACTCAGATTGTAGCTAATGTTAAATCAAAGGATTTGGCAGTCACATCTATGGCTAGAAACCCATGAAAAAATATTAAGTCATTACCAAGTAAAACCCTTTTATTGAACTAAATTACTTAAAGCAAATTTGCTAAGTGCTGAGTGTTTGGTGGACCAACAGAAGCCTGCTAGGCTTACATTACTTTCCTTACATTAGTTTCTCTTGGAGAGGGAGGGAGAAGCATAGAGAGAGAGAGAAAGAAAGACAGAAACAGAGTGAGAGGGGCAAAGAAAGAGAAAAACAGAGAGAGAGAGGGAGAAAAAGACTCTTTCAGACTTAAATGACCCTTGGGACAGAAGAGAGGCTGAGGAACATGCTTGACCATCAAAAGCTGTATTTTTCTAATGCCTACTTCAGTAGGTACCAAGGCCTTTAAAGGAAAAGGAAAAACTTCTCAGAGACCAGAGATAAGAGATAAGAGGCAATACAGACCACCATAGATTTTTTTACCTTCCCCCCGAGATTGAGAGCCTCCCCTGCTTCAAGGCAGAAAGTCTTTAAAATTTTTGTCTCTGAAAAATTAGAATTTCTGTAGCCTTTATGTCTCCCCTCCTCTGAGGTTTTGTTTTGTTTTTTCTATCTTATCAAGGGGAGTTATTCTGTTTCTTCCTTCTTTAATCAATAGACTATTTTTTGGGAGTAGTATTAGATTTGTAGACAAATGTAGTCCAAAGAAAGTTCCCATATGTCCTCTCACCACCTCTGTGGTTTCTCCTATTACTAACATTTTGCTGTTGTGTGTAACATTTGTTACAATTGATAAAATAATATTGTTTTAAATTAAAGTCCATTATTATTAACTAAAGTCCATAGAAATAGAATTCACTCTTTGCATTATAAGGTCCAGTAGGCTTTGACAGATGTATTAAATCATGTTCGCACTATGACAGTATCAGGCAGTCATTTTACTGCCCTAAAATCCTATGCTCTACCTATTCATCTCTCGCGTTCTCATTCCAAATCCCTGACAACCACTGATCATTTTATTATCTCTATAGTTTTGCCTTTTCCAGAACGTCATATATTTTCAATTATAAATCATGGGAGTTTATGCCTCCCGTGTGACTTTTCACTATTTTTCCATGGTTTATTGGATGCCTGAAGGACAGATATCATGTCCTTGTAATTCATGGGTTCCCAAATCAGAAGAAAATACATCTTCATCTTGTTCATGTTCTTGTTCATCTCCATCTTGTTCATGTTCATGGACTTTGCTTTTGATGCCGTGATTAATAAACTTGTCATTTAGTGACAAGAGGGGCATAATTTCATGTTTTGCTTTGATCTAATGAAATGTGAGTATAAACCACTTTCCATACTTCTTAGTGGAACTTTTAAAAGCCAGTGTATAAATCGCTAAGCGTTATTACTTTCTTGGTGAATTCTAATGCTTGAAAAGTTGGTTTCTCTTTGGATCTTTATCAGCAGATGACCACATACTCTGCAGAAACATCAATAGCTGACTTGCAAAGATATATAATTACAAAGGGAGGGTAGTAACTTGATGCACTGCGACAGTAATTTTTGAAACCTCTACCAGAGTGCAAGCTCACCCCTTTACTATATATTCATATATTTGAGTAGTAGTTTGCCTACATAACTATTGGTACTCTTTGGCTTGTTATCAATTTGAAATATTATGCCATTACAAACATTATTTATAAATAGATTATGGTATATCCAGTTGTGAAACAATTTTAGCTTGATTTTCTATATTCTGAAAATCAGAAAATTTTTAAAAGTATGTCTTAGTTTGTTCAAACTTCTATAACAGAAATACTATAGACTAAGTTGCTTAACACATCACACATTTATTTCTCATAGTTCTGGAGCCTGGGATATCCAAGATCCAGGTACCAGCACATTCATTCTAGTAAGACTGGCTTCCTAGTTCATAAGATGGCCATCTTTTTGCTGTGTCATCACATGCAGAAAGGACAAGGGTTCTCTCTGAGGTCTCTTTAAAAGGGCACTAATCTCATTCTGAAGACTCCACTCTCATGACCTAATACTTTCCCAAGGGCTCTACCTCCATGAACCATCACATTGGGATTATGTCCCAACATAATGAATTTTGGCAAGATAAAGTAAGTAATTTCAAAATGTGCCCTTTTTATCATCATTCTTTTGTCATTATTTTTCAAAAATAATTTGTGCATGATTTTTTCCTTCCATAATTAAAATGACTTTGTATTCTTAGTTTTTTCTATTCTTCCGAGTATTCTATTACTCGAATATTATATTCCCAGAACTTGTCTTCCATGTTTCATAATTTATTATTTTTGTTTTATGTCAAAACTCTATGTCTTAAGAGTTTGTTTACTTGTTATCATTTTACATTTATGAGGTTGTTGCAGTGTCACCTTTTAAAGTATTAATTTCATCTAAAGCATACAAGGTATTCATTTAACTTATTTTTCTTTTTTTTATTATTCTTTACCAAATTTTTCTTCCTTGTTTCTTGTTTAAAAATTTCTTCAAAGATCCAAATATTCACATTTCAGAAATTTGTATTTTTATTTACACAGTTCCTTTCTCAGTCAAAACCAATTGTTCATGTTCTTAATTTCTGGTTTTTTTTTTTTTTTTAGGTTTTTCGAAGCTAAAAATGATCAATCCCATTAAGCTTATTAATCAAACTGTTTATCAATTTTAAATTTTTGTGGTTTTCTTACTAAATATGTAATTTATTGTGTGTAAAAGTCAATTTTGTAAAATGGGATTTAAATTAAATAGCAAGGAATTTTGACAAGCTGACTTTTACATAAATAAAACACATGAATAGGAACCAGTGCACAACTTTTAGGTTTAAAATGTTCTTATATATATTTTTAGAGTATATACTCTGTAACAATTATTCTATTGTGTACTTTAAGTAGCCTCAAAATTTCATACATTTTTGCAGTGTTGCTTTTATTTTTTAATTTTCCCAGAACTCTTGGGAACCTCTTCTATGTGTTCTCTACCATTTCTGTTATTTTTATGAAGAAAGAGCAATGGATATGCTCACCAGTTGGCATTGATTAATCTCCAAAGTTGGTCCTATTTAAGATTTAATAACTTTAGCTATGAGTGGTAACAATATTAAAAGAGGTTGAAAGATTCTTCACTCTACTGTGGAAGTAATTTTGTTTCTTTTCCTGCCTTAGTATCTCATCTTATCTCTCTTAGAATCAAAGCTGTGTTCAGGGTCCTACTATTGGGATGGATTAATATTGGTCTCACATAGTATGATGATATATGTATAGACAGGTAGATAGACCTTTAAGATATTCCTTAAAAGTCTAACAGTATGAAAGGTTATCTTTCTCCTTGCACTCGTAGGACTCTGAATGTTTTCTCCCTGTGTACTGTTGCCCTGGATGAAACTCTATATAGGCATTGACAGTTTGGCCATCTTCTGTAAACTGCCACTTACTGATGGATAAGGGTAGGTCATTTATTGACATGTTTTTCAGAAGAACATTGTGTATAAAAGTCCATTATCTCAGAAAGGTTCCTTTTAAAAAAATTCAGACAACCTAGGAATGGCAGATTACTCATAATCATGAAAGATACACAAATATGTGCACCAGGGAATTAATTACATCTAAAGCTCAAAACTAAATGGTAAAACAAAGTGTTTGAGTTAAAGCAGTGGTGATAGGACAAAGAATGAAAAGCAAGGGAAGTAATGATCCCAGATGGATATTCCTTCAATTATAATTAGAGAACAGAGGAGTTCCTTTGTAGTGCAGCAGGTTAGGGATCTGATGTTATCACTGCAGTGTCTAGGTTGCCTCTGTGGCACAGGTTCATTCCTTGGTCAGGGAACTTCCACATGACATGGTTACAGCCAAAACAAAAACAAAACAAAATTAGAGATCAGAAAGTTAATATTGGGAATGAAACAAAATTGAAAACAAAAAGCCTTCTCAGTTATCTGTGAATAAACCACTAAATATATCTAACTTTGCTTAAATTATAGTTACAAATATTCCAACTGCAAATGTTGCCTTTTTTTAAAAAAAATCAGTGGATACTAAAGACAAATATGTCTTGGATACTATGAATGAGAAATATTTGTGAGATCCCTTACCAAAAAAAATACTGAATAAGTTATATAAACAGTTAATTCATTTCAATATAACTAAATTAGGCCTTCTGTTATCTTGTAATTCCAAAAAATTCTTATATCTACCCAAGTTATTTTCAGGAATAACACTTTCCAATGTAAAATGCCTACTGACAACTACGTACTTTTTATTGGATCTCTAATTTCTTAGGGTTGAAAAACATCTTTACCATGTCATTCAAAACAATTGCATACACCACAGAGAGTAAATTCTAAATGAAATGGCATGACCTACTAGCCTTATCAAAAATCTGATGTCTTAGACTGACATTAGTGGCAGTCACCATTTAACTAGGTCAGTTTCTAAGAGGAAAATAAAGTGGAAACAAAAATTGTTCAGTTTTTTTATGTCAGTTGAGATGTTGAGTTTGATTGTCAGAAGCAGCAAATTCAGAGCAGTTCAATAAATGGAATTGTCTAACATTACTCTGAGCACTCACTGTAGGTTACCTGGAAAATGAGCTACCTGGTACTGGGGGAACATCTCCACCCCCTCCTCCTTCTTCAAGAGGGGACTACACTTAAGATAATATCCACATTGGACTTTTGGTTAACCTCACACTGGAACTCTTAACATCTCACTGTTGCCCCAGATCCTCTTAAACAATTGATACCCCATATTTCGAATGCTTACTGTCACACAGTTCAATTTTTATTACACTTAGCAAAACTGCTTTCACTTCTGTGCCATAATGGTGTGCAATATGACAGCAGTATTAGTTTGTGCACTGGAATATAGACCCAAACTGCACATCTACCTTAATTCTCGCTCTAAGATGTGGGATTGTAGGAAAATAGAGGGACCTGTACCCTAACTCTTCTCTTTACTGACCATCAGTTTATGGGTTTTCTTTTCTCAATAAAGCCTCTTCCTTGACCCATGCCATATTGCAACTGAGGTCCACCCCATATCTTAGTTCATAAGAAATGAAGGCTTACGCAGAGGATAACACCACTCAGCACTTAGCAAACATACTCTTAACTATGTGGTACCATGATCCTTGACCTCTTCAATTCCATTTGCAAGCGACAGCAATCAAGAATAGCTTAATCATAAATACTGAACTGCAAAGATTTTTTTCTACGCATACAGGCACACACAAGTCAGATGATCATATTTTGATAATTGCATAACGTAATTTGGGATATTTTCTTGAACTCAAAATAGCATAGAGCCATGATGAAAATGTACGTCATGAGGTTAGATTGTAGACCTACAACTAAAATCAAAATAGATTTTCCCCACAGTTTATTCCGGACCATTCTCTAATTTACTCTGCCATATATGTATTTATTTCTAGTTTTCCTCCTTTCTGTGACGTAGGTAGAGGGGACAGTAGACCCAGATATAGCTACCAATAGTGTTAAAAAAAAATCAGTAGCTGGAGCTCAGCAGGTTAAGAACCCAGTTAGTGTCCAGGAGGAAGTGGGTTCAATTCCTGGTGTCGCTCAGTGGTTTAGGGATCAAGCTGAGGCGTAGATTGTAGAGGTGGCATGGATATGGTGTTGCTGTGGCTGTGGTGTAAGCTGGCAGCTCCAGCTCTGATTCAACCCCTGGCATGGGAATTTCTGTATGCTATGGGTGCAGCCAAAAAAAGAAAAATCAGTAGCTTCACAGAAACACATAGATGGAAAAATAAAAGTTGTTATTTTGACCTTTCCAAATATCTTTGATTTAAAATCTAAAGAAGATTAAAATAAGGATATGCATCTCTCTCTCTCTCCATCTATTCATCTATAGTGTAAAAATATGCATTTATACATATGTATCAGTTATCATATATAACCTTTCAAATATTATATGTCCATTATGATATTTTAATATTTTAGAATTGTATATACATTTATATGAAACATTTGTCATACTTCCATAAAATATTAATAAACAGAAACCTCAATTAAATAGAGTTGGGAGACCAGAAGGGGGAGCTCTCATGCCCCATAAAAATAGCAGAGTCCAACAAGAGGAACAAAAACTCCTCTGGTTTCCAATGAAAGACCATGGACCCTTGTTTACTGCAGGTCTTCCTTTTCCCCTCTATAGAAAAGTTCTCCGTCCCTTGCCCTGCAGGGACTTGGATGTGGCTGACCTGGGTTATAGATCCTGAATTGCCATTTTCTGCTGATCTTGAGTAAACCCATGTTTTTTTGCTGGAGTAATAACTGGCAGTCTATTTATTTTGGGTCAACACTTTCATATTGCATTGCATTTAATTTTGTGCTTCCTTTGTAATTATTGTTTGCCACTGCTTGTAAAGTGTAGCAATTTTAACACAGTTGTATTATAGTAATATTAGACTTAAGCTTAAATTAGATGTCTTTTTATTACTTTTTCCTAACAGAATCTTTCATTACAAAAAATGTAGATACTCTAATAGGATTTCTAATTGAACACTTTTTTTATAAATATGAATAATAAAAGAAATTTTTAGAACGTTTACAAAGTATTAGAAATATTACGAGCATTAATATTAATACCTTAACAGTTATCTTTGTTGTGTCTGAGCTAAAATGATGACTTAAAGGCTTTCAAAGTATATCTTTTAAATAACATCTGTGATTTATATATTATGTAAAACCAAACAAAGCACCAGAATAAGACTGTTAAGCTCTATTTCTGATGCTATCAGAAACCTAAAAGTATTTTCTTAATTTACCTGTGATTTAAACATGCAGGGAAACCTTAGATATATTGAATTCAAGAAGATCAACAGCCTGTTATTTCTCAGAAACATATATAGCATAAATAAAATTAGTATCTTGGTGAGTCCAGTGTTATTTTATTATATGGCTGCTTCATCATTCCCCAAGCTTTTAAAAAATGGTATCCTCATTCATTTGCTTAAGAATTCACCTTATGTATTTAATCTGAACTGCATGCCTCCAGCAAATGCTCTTGAATAAAGCAAGTTTGAAATTGAAAAGTTGAAGCATTGCTTGAATACCTTACAGTCAATTAAAGTAAATACTATTACCTTTTTAAATTAATAGGATCTTGTAGTACAAGTATCGATTGCATTGTGTTATTTTAAATATGAATTGGCATGATGTCAGACATAGGACTTAAACCCAGAGCTTTCACTTCCCTGAATTCTTTAGCTTTCTGAAATATTAATCAAAAGATATATCAAAATATCAGTGCCTTAAGTAATAAAATAAACCCTACTTCTTTTATAAATTATCTTATGTTGTCTTTTGATGAGTTCATAAAAAGTTTTGAAATTGTACGTTACCTGAAATCTTATTCATAGGCTTGAAGAAAAGTTCTTTCCTCCTTTTTACCTTCTAGGCAAAGCTGAAGGTTCTATAAATTCTTGTCAGATTAAAAAAAAAAAAACTTTCCTCAGTAAAAAGTCAAATAATTTGTATTGTTTCAAGACAGAACAACAAATTGATGATAATATACTATATTCCTGCTTTCCAGACAGGTGAGAAACGGTCCAGTTAGAGGATATTCTATAACTCATAATATCAAGAAGCAAAGCCTCAAACTGCCATATCAAATTTATGGGCGGGCTTAGTTATTTTAGAAATTTTATGTTTTAATTTTTAAGAATAGTAGATCAGGGTGATGATGTCAATGAAAATTATAGAGTAAGGAATTCTGAAAGTCTCTCCTAAGTAAAATCAATGTGAAAACTGACAATCAGAATCAATGTTTTCAAAACCCTGGAAATTAATGAAAGACTCAACAATCTGGGAACATTTTTTCAAAAAAAAAATGCTGAACCTTGATAAGAACCCTGAGCTCTGTAGTATTTTAGCTAGTCCCATTTTCATTCCTCTTTCTCTAGCTCTGTAGTAGCCTTGGGAAATGACATTATACAAATACAGTGAAAATCAACCTGGCAACAACTGAGGTGTGGTGAATAATTGGATCTTCTTCAAAGCTATATTCTAAGAGAGAATTATATTTTACATATTTTTCCCCCTGGAAGATCCCAATTTCAAGTCTGCCTTTATTTGCTCTGATTTGGAAGTCACCCTGGATAAAAAAAATTTTCTCCAGAGGCATTATCATTTTTTTTATAGGCAATGGTTTAACGTTCCAGCTTCCTGAAGATGTAGATAACAGTTGGGAAAAGTAGAAGGCTCACTGAAAAGATTAATAGCAAAATCTGGAAATGAGTTATCTATTTGGGTTTTGAAAAATTCTTTTTTTTTTTTCTTTTTGAAAAATTCTGATATATTCTGGGGCATCTAGAAGGCCATATGAATGTACAGAATTTTGTGTAAGCCCAAGTTCCTGGACAGGCTTAGGAAACATCTGAGAAATCCCTAAGCTCTCACATATGCTTGACCTTGAGGTTCCAGGCAAGCAGGAAGCTAAGGCTGAGGCAGAACTGTCAATCGGCTGATTGAATATTAAAGACATGCCACAATCATACATGAAGCACCTTGGCAAAGACTGGAGATCTGTTGGAGTTCCTGTCGTGGCTCAACAGTTAATGAACCTGACTAGCATCCATGAGGACTCAGGTTCGATCCCTGGCCTCACTCAGTGGGTTAAGGATCCAGTGTTGCAGTGAGCTGTAGTGTAGGTACAGATGCAGCTTGGATATAGCATTGCTATGGCTCTGGTAGGCTGGCAACTACAGCTCCAATTGGACCCCTAGCCTGAAAGCCTCCATATGCCACAGGTGCAGCCCTAAAAAGACAAAAAGACAAAAAAAGACTGGAAATCTGTTGGTTCCACATGTTTAACAAAATTTCTGTCCAATAATTAAATAGTAATATATTTAGTATATATTGTAGTGGCTACATAAAACAAAGACTGCAGACTTTGTAGAATTAACTTAGAAAAGTTACTAAACAGTCAACATAGTTGGGAAAATTAAAGTAGATCCCCAAAAATGGAAACAAATTTTATGGATATGGTTTGGAAGAGTTAATATTGTTCAAAGATGATTATATTCCTCTAAATTATCTGTACATTCTTTGTCATCTGTATCAAAATCCCAACTACTTTTTTATAGAAATTGACAAGCTGATCCTAAAGTTTTTATGGAAAGGCAAAGGACCCAAAGAGACAACTCAGGCTTAAAAAAGAACTAAGTTGAAGAACTCATACTCCTTGATTTCAGAAGTTACTACAGACTTTGCAATAATCAGTAGTGTACTTCTGGTGCAAGGATAAGCATATAGATCAATGGAAGAGGAAGTACGGAATAAACTCTGGATGTTTATGAGAAATTGATTTTAGAGATGACAGAACAATTCAATAGGTAAAGTAGTCCTTTCAACAAATGACTTGGGACAATCTGATGTCCACTTACAAAAGAATAAAGTGGGGAGTTTCCATTGTGCCTCAGCTGTAATGAATCAAGAGGATGCAGGTTCGATCTCTGGCCTTGCTCAGTGGGTTAAGGAGTCTGTTGCTGTGGCTGTGGCATAGGCCAGCAGCAGTAGCTCTGATTTGACCCCTAGCCTGGGCACTTCCATATGCAACATGTGGCCCTAAAAAGAAAAATAAGAAAAAGAAAAAATAAGAAAAAGAATAGTGTGACTTGTATTTCACACCTTCTATAAAAATTTATTCAAAATATATCAGAGGTCCACGTATACCTCTTAAAACCAGAAAAATCTTAAAAGAAAATATAAAAGTCCATTTATATAATTTTGCTTTTTTTGTTGTGTTTTGTTTTGTTTTGTTTTTGCTTTTTAGGGCCTCACCTTTGACATATGGAAGTTCCTAGGCTAGGGGTCAAATTAGAGCTACAGCTCCTGGCCTATGCCACAGCAACGCAGGATCCAGGTTGTGTCTGTGACCTACACCACAGCTCATGGCAATGCTGGATCCCTGACCCACTGACCCATTAGAGGCCCCAGATCCAACCCTCATCCTCATAGATAATAGTCGGGTTTGTTTCCTCTCTGCTACAACAGGAAATCCCAAACTTTGAATATGCAGTGGATACTTAGATATGACACAAATATGAATGGTTAAAGAGAAAAATATTTAAAGAAGACTTAATCAAAATAAAAAAAATTGTGTTTTAAAGGACACTACCAAGAAAGTGAAAATATATTCTACATAATGTGTAAACATGTTTGCAAATCATATATTCAACAGGAGTCTAGTATCCAGAATATTACAATCCAAGAATGATGAGTAAACCAGTGAGAATTTGAGCAAAGTATTCGAATAGGCATTTCTTCAAAGAAAGCATACAAATGGCCAATTAACACATGAGAAAGGACTAAATATAATTAGCCACCTGAGAAATACAAATCAAAATCTCAGTGAGGTATCTATCACTTTACACCCACTGGTATGGCTACAATAAACATATGAAACACAAGTGAAGATAAATGGAAACCTTCCACATATTATTATTGGTTACAATATAATTGGTATAGCTATTTGGAAAAGAGTTGGGCAATTCTTCCAGGTTAAATATAGAGCTACTATGTGAGCCAGCAATTCTACTAGGTACACACTTCTCAAAATTGAAAATACATGACCATGAGAAAACTTGTACCTTAATAGCAGCATTGTTCATAATAGTCAAAAGTTAAAGCAACTCAAAGGCTCATTAATTGATGAGTAAGTAAACAGTATGTGCTATTTCCATGGGGTATTATTTTCCTGTAAAAAGAAATAAGATACTAATAGATGTGGCAACACAAATAAACTTTGAAAATATTATGTAAAGTAAAGAAATGCAGACACAAAAGGCTAACTACTGTATGACTGCATTTGTATTAAATGTTCAGAATCCTTATAGACAGAAAGTCGATTCATTTTGCTATGGTCTGTGGGGGGAGTGGTGAGTGGGTAGTGATTGAGATTGGATGTTCTGTTTCCTTGAGTTTGATGGACATGTTCTGAAATTAGATAGTGATGGTGATTGCTCAGATTGTTAAGGCTGCACTGTTTTCTTTGGTTCTTGCCCCACTGCAGCAAAGAATTGAAAGGGTGGCATTTTACAGCAAGTACAATAGCAAAAAATACACTCTCAGAGAGAGAGGGCTGCCCTGCGAGCAGGGACTGGCCTCGCTTTCCAACTGGGTTTTCCTTATATCCCCATGAGTGGAGGCCTGATTTCTCCCACTCTGGCCCACTGATCCCCCATCCTCTCCACCACAACACAGGAACACACAACCCACTGGGAGCACATAAGGGCTGGGTGTTGATTGGTCTCTGTGTGGGGCACATTTAATCTTCTGATAGGTCTCCAGAAGAATACCTCATTTGCATGGGCTACAGGTTATAGGGAAGTTCCTCCTAACTCCTTTGATGTTTTGCCTGCTAGGCCTAGATGCTTAAGGTGTGGGAAGGGGCATTACAATGAGATGGGCGTGGTGATGACTATGGTTTGGTAATTCTTGTCCTGGCCAGAGGTTTTGAGATCCCTCTCCTTGAAGGGGACTTGAAGCCTAACAGGATGTGAATATGCTAAAAAAAAAACCACTGAATTTTACACTTTAAAGTAGAGAATTTTAAGAAAATTGAATTATGTCTAACAAAAATATTCAGAAAGCCTGTCTCTGTCATTAAATATGCTGTGATATTGGCAGCTATTTGTCCTTTCTGTGCCTAAAATTCTGCATCTGCAACATATCAGAACATTCCTTATAATGTTAGGAATATATGAGAGAATTGCACAGGCTTTTTGCCATGTAATAGTTACCAAATACCATAAAATAATTATGAATATTTATAATTTTGATTGGTCATTCATTTTGTTGTGATTTTGATTTTTATTAAATCATTTTATTTATTTATTTTTGTCTTCTTGCCTTTATGTAGAGCCGTACCCGCGGCATATGGAGGTTCCCAGGCTAGGGGTCTAACAGGAGCTGTAGCTGCCGGCCTTCACCACAGCCACAGCAACGCGGGATCCGAGCCGCGTCTGCAACCTACACCACAGCTCACGGCAACGCCGGATCCTTAACCCACTGAGCAAGGCCAGGGATCGAACCCGCAACCTCATGGCTCCTTGTCGGACTCGTTAACCCCTGAGCCACGAAGGGAACTCCTAAATCATTTTAATAATTTATTTATTATCATCTGTGTTGTTATTTCCAGGGCTTTTCTCTACTAGTTCTGTGGGTCCTCAGTTGGATTCTTGAGCCCTCCCAGGGCTATTTTCATTCATGCACAGCCATCTAATTGTTCTTTTTCTTAGAATGAAATCTGGTACTTCCTATTCTGTCATCTTGCGGACATTACTTTCTTGGGATCTAGGTCTATTGACTTTTGACAAATGCGCTAAGATAATTCAAGGGCGGAAGGATATCCGTTTCAAAAAATGACACAGGCACAACTGGACATCCATATGTAGGGAGGTAGGTAGATACATAGGTAGATAGTTAGATAATTTAGATACAAAGAAAAGAATGACAATAAATAATTGATCTCACTCCATATTTTAAACCATATACAAAATTAATTTAAAAATTTTCATAGACCTAAATGTAAAGCCAAAACTATAAATGTGGAGAGTAAAATATAATAAATCTCTTTAGAGTGTAGGATTAATCTGTCTTTTTAGACAAGTCAAGATGACACAAATAATTTTAAAATGATGAAACTTACTGTTAAGAAAATTAGTCAATATACAACATACTCCTATAACTCTTTAGAAAAAGCATATTTGGCTAAGGAATTGTACCCAGAATTTAATAAGAATTTGAACAACTGAATAATAAGAAAACATGAAATGTACAATACATTTCAACGAATATTTCACCACACTAGAGATTTAGATGACAAGCCCATCAAACCTGCTGAACCCAGATACTGATTGAAATGCATAAAAAAATAACAATATATAGTGTTGGTGAGGATTCAGAGCATTGCAATTACAGATTGCTGGTGAGAAGGCAAAATCCTGTAGCCACTTTGGAAAACAAAGTGTAATTATAATCATACACTTAATAAAAATCTTATACTTAGCAAATATATTTATTACTTGCCACACAACCCAGTAATCCACATCAACTCATTTATCCAAATGAAATTTAGAACATACTGAAATTCTAAATGGATATTTATTAAAACTTTCTTTATTATGATCATAAATTGGAAAGTATTCAAATGCCCACCAATTGGATGAAAATATTACAGTACAAACATAAAAAGTACTGTAGTGGGCCTTTGAGCAACACAGGTTTGAGCTGTTTGGGTCCAATTATAAGCTGATTTTCTTCAATAAATCCACATATGTATTATAAATGTATTTTATCTTCCTTATGGTTTTCTTAAGATTTTCTTTAGTTTGTTGTAAGAAAAAGTATTTAATACATATGACATACAAATATGTGTTAATTGAATTTTTATAGGTAAGTTTCTCATCAATAGTAGGCTATCGGTAGTTAGATTTTGGGGGACTCAAAAGTTATACACAGATATTCCATGGGGAAGGAAGTTAGCACCCCTAATTTTTGCATTGTTCAAGGGTCAGAATTTTAAAAATTTGGTCATATATGTAAAAACATGGATTCCTGAAGTACTCAATGAAGGACCTAGTGGCCCACTGATGTATCTATTATTGTATCACTTTTGGCGAACAGGAGGACTCACCTTAAGCTATTAATAATTCAATTATAAGCTACAGACATTTCCTTTGAAAGAAAACAGATAAACAGGGATAAATCTCAGAAAGTCTGACAGAAAGCTATATAATGTATTTTCTGTTGATTCAATTATGGAAAAGACCAAATTATAAGACCAAAAACTACATCATAGGTGGCTTTTTTGGAGAATGAAGGAAAATCTCAGGGTAATGGAACTATTATTATACATTTTTATTATTGTGGTAGTTAAAAGATTTTATGAGTCTTTCTCACAATGCATAGAACTGTACATGTAACAAGTTGAATTTTACTGTATGTAAATTATATCACATTAAATTTAAAATATAATCTTTAAAGATATAATATGAGGTCCTTTGAACTGTACATCAATCATCACCCAGTTTCATTTATCTAACCACTTACTGAGATCCTAGATAGAAGTGATTTTTCTGACACAAGTGATAAAAGCTACAATAAAACTTAACTGTGTTGATTGACAGGAGACTGCCCTATAGTTGAATATGGTTTACTGGAGCAAAACAGGTACATGCAAGGTTGCCAGAATGAGCATTTTCAAGACACCAGGAAACTAGTAGTGCCACGTCCTCACATGGAGAAAGATCAACTCAGAGATTTTATTTTATATATGACTGGGAAATTTTGTCTGACTGTTGACCTATTTTACATATGAACCATTACGTTTGCTTTGTTTACATTTCTCAGTATTGAGATAGGAGGGCAGTACACTTTGGTAACTATAATTTAATGCCAAATGCTTCTGTACAGGAAATTGTAACATTTTAATTAATTTATAAATGCATAAAATATGTATTTGATATTACGCAATTTTTTTTTTTTTTTTTTGTCTTTTGCCTTTTCTAGGGCTGTACTCATGGCATATGGAGGTTCCCGGGCTAGGGGTCTAATCGGAGCTGTAGCCGCAGGCCTACGCCACAGCCACAGCAACACCAGATCCAAGTCATGTCTGCAACCTACAACACAGCTCAGGGCAACACTGGATCGTTAACCCACTGAGCAAGGCCAGGGATAGAATCTGCAACTTCGTGGTTCCTAGTAGGATTCGTTAACCACTGAGCCACGACGGGAACTCCCTGATATTATGCAATTTTTATTTTCCTACCTTCCTATGAAAAATTCACTAGAAAGGAAAAATATGATTTTAAAAAGCCTTTTTTTTAAACCTTATACACCTTTACATTAAGAAATAATTTGGATGGCATTCTAAAACAGTGTACTACAGAATGGAGATTAAAATAATTTTTCAGTATTCCTTTTTAAATAGTTGGAAATCTCATTGGAGGGTAAAGAGGAGCAAAGAAAGAAACTGGATTATAAACTCCGTATTTACTATTATGATGATTACATTTTGATTGTCAGGTATTTTAATTATTATATTTGTATTTAGAAAATTGATATTCCTGCTTTCTAGTCTCACCTGTTATTAGGCCACAAGTATGTACATCTCTGAGAATGTTCAAATTTTAATAATTTCCCTGCATTTATAATCTTTTACCATGACATGTATTACACCAATATGTCTTTGATAGTCTGTAGGTTTGTCAAATATGTAATAAGAGGAATCAAAATTTATCTATTTCAGTGTCTGATAAAATTGCCTTCAGAACATTTTCTATATACCACCAGTCAACTTTGATGATAGTGAGTATGCAGTATTGGGTTATTTACATATTTATCTCTTTTTTATTTATTTATTTTTGGCTGTTCATGCAGTTGCTTGATATAGGATCTGGGATCTCAGTTCCTAGAAGAGGGATTTAAATCAGGCTTCAGCAGTGAAAGGACTGAGTCCTAACCACTAGACCACCATGGAATTCCTCAGTATTATTTAAAATGCATACATCTTTTAGTAGGTGAGACTAATAAAATTGTTTTAAGTAACAGTAATAAATAATCAAATCAGAGTTGAAATAATAATGTTCTATTCTAGAGTAAGACAGCTAATCTTAAAGATATTCTCTATAAGTATAAAAATCCTTCATGTTTAAAAAAGGTTAAGAAGAATAGGGAAAATGAATTTTCCTGTCTTTGCCAAGAGCATAATTAATATCCACATGTGAAAGGACTTAAACACTTCCCTTTTATGCATTTATTATTTTCAATAAAATTTGTAGTCACTCTAATGCTTGTGAAAAAAAGAAAATTGATGCTGATGTATGTAAACAGATAATATTTGACAGTAATATTTGAGGGATTCGCTATATGAATCTTCTGTGATTCCATGAGGGTCCTTTTTTTTGTTTCTTTAATAAAAGAGTAGGAACATAAAGGGGATATAAAAAGAGAAGAGAGGAAAGAGCAGATGCATGGGGTAATTTGTGGTGGATAGACAGAATGTGAGAGGCAGTCAGCTTTTCTCATGTTCATCAGTTACAGAAAATGGAGTTCCGACTTCCATTTCTGTGTCTGTCCTTCCCTTTATTCCTGAAATAGCAAATTCTTCCTCAATAAAAAGATTGTTTTATCTGCATATTATTTGGAATGTAATCTAGTATTAACCATACATATTTCTGTACTCCAATTATTTATTTGGTCAATATGCCATCTCAACATTCAGTATAAATTGCCTTTGCTCAATTTCTTGGGTATTAGGTGATGTTTTATTGTCAGACTAGTTTGTATTGCCAGTCTTTTCAAAGGGTTGAGCATGTCTTCATATGTTTATCTGCTACCTATGGTTTTTCTCTGTGTTGTCTGTCTATATCTGTTTGGGGTTTATATTGATTTGTTCACCAAGAATTGCTACCTAGTTGGTAGTGATACTATATATATAAATCACACATACAAAGTAATTTACTCTACATATGTATTGTCTTTCATTGTCTATATGCATTTTGAGTAATAGATATTCTTAATGCAGTTCAATTTATATTTTGTTGAGACACCATACTTTATTTATTTATTTATTTATTTATTTATTTATTTATTGTCTTTTTAGGGCTGCACCTGTGGCATATGGAGGTTCCCAGGCTAGGGGTCAAATTGGAGCTATAGTTGCCAGCCTACATGACAGCCACAGCAACGCCAGATCTGAGCCATGTCTGCAATTTACACCACACTTCACGGCAGCGCCAGGTCCTTAACACACTGAACGAGGCCAGGGATGGAGACTGTTTCCTCAAGGATGCTAGTCAGATTTGTTTCCACTGATCCACATTGGGAACTCCCATACCTCTTTTAGAAATCATTCACTAACATAGAATTAAAATGAGTTTTTATGCACTTGTTCTTTATAGTTTCCATATATATTTGTTTCACACTTCTGTCTTTATTAAAGTAAAAATCTGCTCTTATGCATGGGTAGATAGTAATTTATTTTTCTGTATGAATAACTAATTTACACAGCAGCATTGTTTTCTAATTGGTTTAATGACATTTCCCTGTTTACCAACAGTGCGGATTATTTTTTCATTTGGTTAGTGGGCATTTGAATGTTTTCCTTGTCAAGATTTTGTTCAAGTTACTCCTTTATGAAGGGACATTCATCTATAGAAATCATTTGTATATCGTGGTACAAATTCCAGGAAGTTACATTTTGTAAATACAATGCCATTAAATGAACATTTTTAAGTGTATTTTTGAAGTATAATATTTTGACAGTCATGCATACAGTACCTTTCATAAGAAATATCTAAATGACTTCCAGGTTGCAATGAGGTTTCTGTGTGTGTTCAACCAGAAGGTTTAAATTTTAAATTTTAAATTTTATATTTAGGTCTCTGTTGCATCCTAAATTTTGCATAAGGTATGAGTCAAGGTTTTTTTTTTCCAGTATTCAGTTGTCATTATTATTTCATTAATATTTTTTCTTTCTCTAATAAATTGTTTAGCACTTAAAAAAATCTATTGACATTTTAAGTATGTTTCTCTATATAGACTCTACATTCTGATTCACTGAGCTGTTTTTCTTCCTTTATGCCACTGATACATTCTTTTGATTTCTATAAATTTAGAGTAAGGTTTGCTATTAATGAAATGCAAGTTCTTCAACTTTGTCATTTTTTTTGTATGATTTTGACCTCCTAGGTCTTTACATTTCTGCGTAGCTTTTAGAGTCAGCTTTTCAATATTTATATTAAAAATTGCCTACTGAATTTCAATGTGCTTCTGCTGAAGCTGCATGTCATTTTGGTGAATCTTGTAATCTATAAACACTTTAAGTTTCTGGAGTTTATGACTTTTTATCTTTAAAAATTTTTAGCAGTGATAGAATTAATAATTTTTCTGCCAGTCTTCACGTCTTATCTCTTTCTCATCTCTTTATGGAATGCAATGATTTCTTATCCTGCTGTATTAGAGTTCTCCAGAAAAATACAATCAATAGGCTCTACAGAGAAATAGAAAATGTTTTGTTATAAGAAATTAGTTCACACAAATATGGAGGTCAGTAAGTCCAAAACCTGCAGTGGACACCCATAAATTAGAAATCTGAGAGAGCTGATGTTGCCGTTCTGTTCCAATAAAATCTGCTAAAGAGTTGTCTTGCTTGTGGACGCTGGATTTTTTTTTTTTTTTCCTATTCAGATCTTCAACTAATTAGATAAGGCCCACCATGTGAAAAATGTGCTTACTTTAAATTTCACTGATTTAAATACTAATCTCCTCAAACACCACCCTGATATTGAGCTTCCAGAGGTGTTTATATATTTTGGAGATTAATCCCTTGTCATTTGCTTCATTTGCAAATATTTTCTTCCATTCTGTGGGTTGTCTTTTCATTTTGTTTATAGTTTCCTTTGCTGTGCAAAAATTTTAAGTTTAATTAGGTCTCATTTTTTAATTGTCATTATTCTAAAAAACTGATCTGAGGAGATTTTTGCTGCAGTTTATGTCATAAAGTGTTTGGCCTATTTTTTCCTCTAAAAGTTTACTAGTATCCAGACTTACATTTAGGTCCTTAAGACATTTTGAACTTATTTTTGTGTATGGTGTTAAAGAGTGTTTAATTTCACTCTTTTATATGTGACTGTCCAGTTTTCCCAGCAATACTTATTGAAGAGACTGTCTTTTCTCCATTGTATGTTCTTGCCTCCTTTGTTATACATTAGTTTACCATATGTTTTTGGGTTAATTTCTGGGCTTTCTATCGTGTTACATTTATCTATATATCAGTTTTTGTGCCAGTTCCATACTGTTCTGTGACTATGGCTTTGTAGTATAGTCTGAAGTCAGGACACCTGGTTACTCCAGCTCCATCTTTCTTTCTAAGGATTGCTTTGGCTATTTGGGCTTTTGTGTTTCCATAAAATTTTAAAAGGAATTTGGTTCTAGTTCTGTGAGAAAATGTCCTTGGTAATTTGATAGGGATTGTATTGAATCTGTAGATTGCCTTGGTAGTATTGTCATTTGACAATATTGATTCTTCCAGTCCAAGAGCACTGTATATATTTCTATCTATGTCACTTTGATTTCCTTCATCAGTGTCTTATAGTTTTCAGAGTATAGGTCTTTTGTCTTGTTAGGTAGGTTTATTCCTAGGCATTTTATTCTTTTTGATGCAATGGTAAATAGGATTGTTACCCTAATTTCTCTTTCTATCTTTTATTGCCAGTATAGAGAAATGCAATTATTTTACATGTAGCTGTCCAGTTTTCCCAGCACCACTTATTGAAGAGGCTGTCTTTTGTCCAATGTATATTCTTGGCTCCTTTATCATAGATTAGTTGACTGTAGATGCGTGGATTTAATTCTGGGCTTTCTATCCTGTTCCACTGATCTATATTTCTGTCTTTGTGCCAGTACCATACGGTTTTGATCACTATAGCTTT